>JASDQU010400987.1:0-10823 GCA_032191745.1 Picea mariana | reverse complement strand
CTGCAAGTTTGTTCAACACTATGGAAGAATAGTAGCACCTTTAACGACACTAACTAAGAAGGATGCATTTTCATGGACTCCAGAGGCAACTAAATCTTTTGAACAACTTAAAGAGGTGATGTGCAAAGCTCCTGTCTTGACCACTCCAGACTTCACAAAAAACTTTATTGTGGAATGTGATGCCTCGGGAAATGGAATTGGTGTTGTCCTAATGCAAGAAGGAAGGCCTCTGGCTTTTGAAAGTCGACCACTCAAGGGAAAGGACTTACACAAACCCATTTATGAGAAGGAAATGATGGCAATACTACATGCATTGAAGAAATGGCATCCTTACCTAATAGGTAGGCACTTCAAGGTCAAAACAGATCATGATAGTCTTAAATACTTCTTGGAACAAAGACTGTCTTCAGAAGAACAACAAAAATGGGTAACCAAGATATTGGGTTATGATTTTGAAATTGCCTATAAAAAAGGGAAGCAAAATGTTGTGGCAAATGCACTCTCAAGGAAGGATGAAGATGTTGAGGCCTTTCTCTGTGTTATCTTGATCATCTAACCCGATTGGATAATAGAAGCAAGGGATGAATGGAAGAATGACGAAAAAGTGTGGACTCTCATTTAAAGGTTGCCGCAAGATTCCAGTACATCAGATACATTTACATGGAAAAATGATTCACTATGGTACAAAGATCGCTTATATTTATGTAAGAAATCCCAACTCAAACAAAAGGTACTATTGGAATTGTACACCTCTCCAGTAGGAGGGCACTTGGGATTTTTAAAAACCTACCATAGGGTCAAGAAGGAATTTTTATGGGATGGCCTTAAAAATGATGTTCAAAGGTTTGTGGCAGAATGTTTGGTTTGCCAACAAAATAAGGTTGAAACAATTAAGACCCTTGGTCTTTTACAACCATTAGCCATCCCAAGTCAGCACTGGGAGGAGGTTTCCATGGATTTCATCACAGGGTTACTGAAGTCTGAAGGAAAGAGTGTCATCATGGTGATTGTTGATAGATTGACCAAGTACACACACTTTTGTGCACTCTCTCATCCCTTCAAAGCTAGTACAGTTGCCATCGCATTCATGGAGACAGTTCAAAAGCTACATGGCAGTTCAAAAGATAGATTATTGTAAGTGACATATATCCCATCTTCACTGGACATTTTTGGACATAATTATTTTCTTGTTTGGGTACTCAATTGGCTCCTAGCTCATCCTATCATCCCCAATCTGATGGACAAACTGAGATAGTGAACAAATGTCTAGAAGGCTACCTTCATTGCTTCGTCTCTGATAAACAAACACAATGGTTCAAATTGTTACCCTTGGCAGAATGGTGGTATAACACTTCCTTTCATACTGCAACAAAAATGACACCATTTATGGCACTCTATGGATACCACCCTCCTTCCATCACTTCTTCTCTAAAAGAAAAATCTAAGGTTCAAGCAGTGGAATATCACATCGAGCATCAACAACAAGTTCTCCAAATATTAAAGGACAACCTAACCATGGCATAGAATTGTATGAAACAACAAGCAAATCAACATTGTAGTGAAAGAAGTTTTGAAGTAGGGGATTGGGTGTTTTTAAGACTACAACCATACAAACAAATGTCCCTCAAGCAAGCCAAGAATGATAATAAATTATCACCAAAGTACTATGGCCCTTATAAGGTGTTGGAAAAGATTGGTACTATGGCATACAAATTGGAGTTGCCTGCATCTTCACGAGTACACCCGGTTTTCCATGTTTCATGCTTAAAGAAGGTTATAGGTGACAAGATCCCAATTCAAACTATATTGCCAGAACTTGACGAGGAAGGAAAAATCATATTGGAGCCTGAAGCCATCACTAACACAAGAATTCACCAGCTGAGGAATAGATCCATTTTAGAGTATCTCATTAAATGGAGGAAACTATCAGCTGAAGATTTCACTTGGGAAGATGAGTCTTTTATACAAAAGCATCCAAAGTTACTCAAGCGTTGCGAACAACACTTGTCTCAAGGGGAGGGGCATGTTAAGCCCTAAATAGTGGCTCATTACCCCTTAATTAGGGCATATTATATTAGTAATGTTATTTTATTTATGTCAGATTTAGGCCATTAGTTGTAATTATACCTCCTAGTCTCCTATATATACCAAGGAGACATTTTCATTTTGAATCATCTTGTAATTTTACATTTATTTGGGCATAAGAAGGTTGCCCCCTCGAAGAGGCTTATTATCTAAATTTATCTCTTTTTCAAGGCATTGAGTACTTATTCTGAGGTTTTTCTATGCTATATTGATATTTGGTTCTTAACAACAACTATCCTATGTGTTATGTGGTTGTACAAGATCTTGTCTCATTGAGCTCATGGATGCAGGTAGTTAATACTCATTTTTCCATTTTAGTTAGTGAGTGTGCATAGTTGCCAAATATTCATGTTCATACCATTGATGCCATCTCCTGGTAGTTTTCTTTAATGATAAATTATGTATATTCAATTTCATAACAAAACTTTGTTTTTGACCTATGTTTATTGTGGTCATGTTCCTTGCTAATTCCCGTTGATGTATAATATTGTTCGAAATCTTGGAGACAACAAGATTGCTCAAGCACAGTAAGTTGAACAATTTTCTAATTCATTATAACAATCTACATTTTCTTATAGATGTAGATATATAGGCTCTATGATGTCATTGTTTTTCTAGTTATGCTTTGAGAATAACTTCAAGTAAATTTTAAATCAATTTAGAGTTATGCATGTAACAATACATATTTATTGATGTATGTAATCCCAAACCAATGTATATCTCAACCCTTTACTAAATTCTTGGCACAAATCACCCTACACAGTCTTTAGGGTTTACAACATATCCATAGTCCTATAAATTGTAACTTGTAAATTACCAAGACCATACATGGAGTTTTCTTCCCAGGGCATGCATTTTTTGTCATACCTTGGTTTCATGTGTTTATGTATTTTTTTTCATTTACAATGAAGTTTTTAGCATTTATGCATAAAAAATGGTTTTTGGTTTCAAAATGCACAAATAAAGGTATGAATAGATGTAAAATGATAAAATACAAACTTCATAACTTGAACCATTAAATTTGGAGGTCATATGAGTCTTAGGTGTGCATCTTATAGTAAGACAATTTTACCCAACATGTTACAAAAAGTCTTCAATTTGGTTCAAGGTAGGAGCCCATATTCCTTTGAAAATGCACTCTGGATGATATATATAGATTTATAATGTTATTAAATTCACCCCAAAACTTAGATCACTAAATTTGGAGCTATATAGAAGCATGGGCATGCATTTCCATTAGGTCACTTTCTACTATTTTGGTCTCTCAATTTACAAGGTAGATTTTGCCTCTTTTACACAACATCCACTTTTATGTTTGCAAATGAAAATATAAATATGTAGAAAGGTGTAAAATTATACACCCTCAAAAACCTGAATCACTCAAATTGCAGGTGTGTTAACACCTGGGCATGCATTTTTTTCAATCCTGGCATGCAAACCACACCTAGGCGTGCATTTTTTTCAATCCTGGCATGCGTTTTGAATAAGAAAAGAAATTAGAGGCGTGTGAGTGTGCATTTTTAGATGTGGAGGCTCTAACAAGCTTGAATTAGGGTTTTATGAAACATTATAAACCCTAATCCTAATCGTCTATATAATCAGATGTCGAGAACATTGTCATCTACATTTCACTCAACTTCTTCGACTTCTTAGTCTAAGACATATACTTGCTCCCTATGTCCAATACATCATAAGCATGGCTTTCGGTATATAGTATCAATTTGAATTTTTTTTTTAACTTTATTCTCCACCCGTTAGAATTTCGACTCCCATATTCCTCATCAAAAATCCCACAGAAAATTCCCATCTTGTCTCTTCTTCAACGATCAATCTCTCGAGTGCGTCGACGCCCTAATGGACTATTCATGTAGTTCAATGTAACTTTGATGATATTGACCCACCATAGTGTTGCAACACTAATGGAATTTTTTGACCGTAGTGCTTCCCCTTAGACTAACTAAGACTTCCTTATCATTGCTACTTCAACGACGTGTGCTTGCCATAACATCACACATCCAATGACATGCAAGTCAATGCTATGACGATAGTTTTGTGCTATTATGTCGCAAAAATTGTGGGCACTTGGCGGATGAAACTTTCCTAGAAAATTCCATGTGGCCTCTGTTTGCATCGAACACACGACAACTATATATGATTGTTGTAGTAGCGATGTTATTTTATGACAAAAATTTGGCAAATTAAATCTTTATGCGGCTGCCACGTAGTAACTTTAAAGGTCAGACTTATGACAGGTGGTTATGTTCATCTCTCTTGCAATGAAATGAATTTGACGAACATTCTAAATCCAGCTCATTATAATTCTAAAAAATATTCGTCGGAAATTGGGCCAAATGTTATAGTTTCAACTTTCCCAAGGTTGAATTAGAGAATTTTGATAGAACATAAGTCTTGTAGAGTTGCTCAGAAAATACACAGACATCATTTTCATTTGTAAACATTTAATTACTAATATGACCTATTATATGATATTATTATATCATTATTAAAATTACTATACCATTATTAACATATTTATTACCTATTATATTATTATATATTTTTTATTCCTTAGTACTTTATTTTATTTTATTTTTTTTATTTTTTTTTTTTGACAAGAACGATTGGGCTGCATTAAGCGGCATTCTGGAAAGCCAGAATCAGAAAGTTACAAATCTGAAGAAGGTTGGTGACCTCTAACAGTGCTTCCAACCTTCTTGTGAAGGTCTTGGGAGTCCAATCCCAGCTGCTTCTTGAGCTAATTCGAGAAAATGACAAAAAATGCATACATGAGTAAATTCTCACAAACTGTGAGCAAAGAAGAAGACAAAAGCAAAGCATTAAACCGAGGGGGATGAAATTTTCCCCTTTAAGTAGGGATCCATCTTTTTCTGAGAACCTAAAGAAATGTTGGAGGCTACCTCCTTTTCTCTACGCGCTTTGTTGGTCCTTCGCCCTCAGGTAAGGGGTGGAGACGGAACTGAATTGTCTTCAGGTTCAGACGTTTCCATAGAGCCACTAGAGGGGACTGAAACAACCAGATCTGCAGGGGCAGAGGGTTCCAGATCTGAAGCCTGAATTTCTCTGGCTGCTACTAAATCTGGGGGGGTGGAATCCGGAAGGCTTTCGTCTACCGGAGGATCTTCCTTAATTGTTGTTGCTTCTGGATCTAGGGCTTCATCTTCCTTCAACGCATCAAAGCTGTTTTTATTTTCTAGAGTTGCCTCTGCTGAATGAGGGGCCTTCGGAGCCTGGGCTAGTGGAACCTTTCGCCTTGGCTGCCTTTGTCGGTTAGATATTGGCTGAAAATCATCTTCTTTGACTGGTCCCGGCTCCTCAGAGGCTTTGGGGTATCTTTTTGCGAAATGACCGTAAGCATGGCACCGGAGGCACTTAAAAGGAATCTGCTCGTAGTCCAGCTCTTGGATATGGCACCATTCCCCCAGGGAGAGATTAATGGCTTCCGGAAGTCCTCTCTCGAGTTTAACCTCAACACAAATACGAGCGCAGGTAAACTGATCACCTTTCGGCTCCACACTATCCAGGAAACGCCCAAGCTTATTTCCAATGTCCTCCAGAGATCTATTCCCCCAGAGATGCAAGGGAAGATGAGGCAACCTAACCCAAACAGGGGCTGCGGTGATCTTGACTCCGGGATTGAAGTCAAGAGTCCAGGGGGCTAAGAATAGCCCTCTCGACCCCATGAAATAGGGTCCATATCTGAAAACTAGATCGCGGTCCTCTTTCCTCGAGAAACTGAAGTTGAAAAAACCCCTGCCTACTGCGCACAGAGAGACGTTTCCCTGTATCAGCAACTTCCAACGTTCATCCATCCATGCCTCCACCATTTTGGGGCTAGGCCATAACCCCGTAAACTTTCCGATGAGGGTCTTTTCTACTAGAAGAAGGGCAAGATTGCAAGGCGCCTCTGGAGATAGCTCCAGAGAAGGAATCTCCTCCATCTTCTTAACAAACTTAGACGAGAGAGAAGGCTTGGATTTAGGTCATGCTGAGCGGACTAATGCTTTGAATGCTTCCAAAGGATCTTTTTCCATCTTGGCAATCGGATCTGGGGCCATCGTAGCAGGGCGGCGACCACCAGCAAACAAGAAGACGGAGCAAGTCGCAGAGGCAAGCCCAGACCACTGCTCCAAAATGCATGCAAAAACTTAGGAAAACGCAGGCGAAACGCAGGAGGGACGTTCTGAAAAACGTCAATCCGCGGCCATGTATGCAAAGAAAGAAAGGGGAACCCTGATCGACTGCTACAGACAAAGATCCGTGCCCCTGCAATCAAAAAACCAGAGTGGAGGCGGCTAGGGTTTAGGCCCTAGCCGCATTGACATTCCGTCTCGCTTCATAAATATTGCTCAGAAAATACCAGTACTTTATTACTTTGATATTGATAGGTTTTTTATCCTAATATTATTTCACTACTATACTATGACCTAATATTATTACCTAATTCTACGATATTATTAATTATACTTTAATAACTAACACTACTATATCATTATTATATCTTATTTTTCTTTAGTACCTTAATACTTTGACATTGATCTACTTTTTATGACCTAATACTATTACCCTACTAATACTTATAAGGAAAATATCTCTATGGCTAGGGGTAAACCAAAATAGACGGAAATGACTATAGAAATCAACTCTAATCTCAGGTATGCTATATAAACAAATATGCTATAAAGACAAGATAAAATTCCTACCTCATCTAGACGTTCGGTGAAGTCCATCGTTGAGCACTTGACTCAAAGAAATACACCCGCAACTTGTCCTCAACAACCAAGAAATGAAAGAATATTGTGATAATATATAATGTTAGCACATTCAATAGCATAATCCATCAATATTCATAACAAATATGCCCATGGAATAACAATTCAAATATTTGAAAGATATTAATTGGATGAGAAAAGAGTATTTCTATTAAAATGTAATCAACAAAAGTGAATGAATTACAAACTTCTGTGTCGGCACGATTTGGAACCGAGAAACTAAGTCCCTTTCCACCACTTCAATCCTTCACCAAAGACAAGATCATATAATAGAGAAAATGAGGTTCTCAATCAAGTAGGGAAGAGCTTGGGGGATGAACAATGTGTTCAGACTTAAAGGACAAAGGGATGCAGACTCAATATGAAGTGAACAATTTCTCCAAAGTAACTTTTCTATTGAAGTTGAATTCTTCTCTTCTTTTTCCATAGCTCAGATTTGGCCCATTTGTAGCCTTCAATTGTAATTGAAGGGTCGATTCGAAACGTTTCCAGTATATGGAAGGCCAAGGATCATAGATCTTGTGACGTGACATGGAAACCCAACACCATTTTTTAATTTTGGGCACAAATTCCAATCTACGCGGGTTGTAGTGGTGCAACATGATTATACGCATGTTGTACTATAGGTAGGGCACATATCTATGGCAAAATAATGTTTTTAGCTCTGGGATTTTCAAAAAGGGACTTCAAGTCTGCATAGGGAAATGGAAAAAGGCCTTCAGTGCAAGTTTGCACAGGGTGAGGAAAATCTTGCTATAACAAATGCCCCCTAATGTGTGAGGTTAGAGGAATATTTACGATGTCTGAAATACATTATAAGACCCATAAGTGGAGTAAAGGGGACCCAACTGGAAGAACTAGTTTCTCATTACAGTATGTACTGACTTTGCACACATGGATGCCAATTTGAATTGCACTGTATATCCATGTGAAAATATACCAAACAACTATCCATGGCCATGAATAGGCAATACAAAGGTGGCTACATGCCCAGTAAAACCAATCTCAAAATCAATATGAAGATATTTGTATACAATGGAGTACAATCTGATCTCCCATGATCACTGAAGTCACATAGGTACTGGTCCAATGAATGGTAGTAACAACTCAAGAAAGATGCGACTATAAACTGATGTCTTCAAGTCTTGTACACAATCCGCCAAAGGTGCAAGTCTACATCATGTGAATAAATGAGTTGAGGACGAAGACAATGAGACTTTGTTTGATTATCGACCATTGAGGTATATCGTTAACAAATGTGAAACAACCTATTGATGATGAAAATAGGTATCAAGGCACCGAGTACATTATTACAAGTGTGAATAATGAAGTTGGGGTCAAACACTTGAAGAATCCATTGATTAGGATACACTGATGTATTCCCAACTGTCGATGGCGAGTGAACCTGCCACTAATGACTACAAGCCTCTAGGTACTCATAGAACTCTAGGTCTTGTCTCTAGAATAGATGATATGAATTCGATGGAAGGAGACCCATTGAAAGGAGAGAATTAAGGCATCTCTCATCATTTAGCATGAGGTACAAAGCATGAGCTTGATGATTTGGAGGAAATTGAACGAAGAACATGTTCATGAACCAACGACCCTGTGCATCCTTCGTGTGTTTCAGGTGCAAGCGGTACACGAAAAAGACCCTCTGAATAACAACCAATAAGGAAAAATGACGACAAAGGTGAGGAAACCACCAATAAGGATAATGGCATCCAAGGAATTGCATGAATCCCAATGTGTGAATAGATGTCTTGTTGTCAAACATAAGGGAAACCACCTAGTCAGTGACCAATGATGAAATGTCGATTGTTGGGTTCAAGGTTACCTACCAATGAGGAAAGTAGAAATAGGGTGCTCAAAAGGACTACAACTTCATGTGATTCTGAGACACACTAAGGGTATCGCTGACATGCAAAGTCAAGATTTCTGAGGAATGGCCGACATAGGTTGATAGACATCCTTTGAACAAGAGCATGAGACATATGGAGGACTTTGGTAGCATAGACTCAATGATGAAAATTTGATATGCAGGAGGCATCAATCAAACTCTCCATAGGGATTGGAAGAGTAACCAATCGGGGGAGTAAACTCTCTATAACGAGCTCAACTTCCTAAGGTTATGCTAAACCAAAAATTTTGATGACAAGTGGACTCAACAATTTCATGCTTTATTCAAAGGAGACACGACTGCTGCCAATATAAGATAATATTCCCTTCCCACCCATCTTTTTTTTTTTTTTCATAGTCAAATGAATGCTATGATACAAAGGAAGAAACAAGTGTCACAAGTAAGCAAAACTAGTTCCAACAGTGGAACATACCTATGCTCAATGCAAGGAGGTGCATGTGGGATATGGACACTCGAGGGAATGTTTCCTCCTGGGTATAGGGTGTCAAGCTGCAAAGGATATAAACAAGGCTCTTCTTGGTTGAGGATGCAAACTGCTAGGGTGAACGATTTATAACACAAAAGCAAGAACCGACAATAGGCTCAATACTGCAAGCAAGGGCATGAGATTTAATTACAACTTAACGCCAAAAAATGTCCTTTTTCATAATCTTAGTCTACTTGGTTTGAAAAAGGGATAAACTTTCACCAAATAAATGTCCTTTCAAATCCAATTTACGAGTGTGAAAGAGAAAAGTTCACTCAGAAATATTTTCTCTTTTTGAAACGAGTCGGAAAATATCTTAACCAAGACTCACGACGTTTCAAATCCAATTAACGAGTGTGAAAGGGACAAATTCACTCGACAATCTTTTCTCTTTTTAGACGAGTCGAAAAAGAGCTTAAATCATACTCTTTGGGGGGTTCCTAGGCAACATGTCATGGGGGAGGCCAAGGCTCTTGTGTAGGATTTCTGTGAAAGGTCAACAACTTATGAATAGCTGACACAATCTTGGGAAAACCCAGAGCTCTCCAAGTAGAGGAGGATAAAGTGATAGCGAAGGTTACCTTCTCCATGATATATTAGATAACGTCTCTTACTTGAAAGGGAATAGGAGAAGGAATTGGATACTTCACAAGACCATCCCAGTCAAAGGGAACCTCTCCAAGAATTGGAGGGAGAGTACTCGGGGAGAGTAAAACTCTCTCTTGTTCAGAAGGTGCAGTACTAGAAATGCTAATGAAATGGTTGAAAGACGCATCACCCTCCAAAAGAAGTGTTGTGACAACAAGGCTGGGAGACGCACCACCCTAAAAAATAGGAGTGGGGTCCAGTGATGATTGCATCGGCATGAATACCATGTCAATCAAAGGAGAAAAATTGTGTTGGGAAACCAAATACGACTCAAAACCCGAAGGGCCCCTAGGCGAGGACCACGCTTTTGGTATCCCAGTAGTAGAAGGACACAAATGAGTAAGGTGATATCCTTCACAAATAATACAAAGGAAATTGGGCTTACATCTTACATGTCTAGGCTTCTCAATTGTATGAATTCCCCCAGTGTCATTCACAAGGGCTAGAGACATGCTCTCAGCGTGACTAGCAAAGTCTGGTGGTTCATCCCCCACATGATGCACAGAGGTTGGAGATGTGATGTTAGGATGACTCATGGGGACTAGAGGGATGTCCCCAGCATGACTTGCAACAACTAGTTGTTGGTTTTCAACATGACATGTAGAGGTTGTCGACCAATTCGCAACATGACTAGCAGAGGTCGGTGATGGAATTCCAGTGTGACTTGCAGGGACTGGACTAGTGGCGGAGGTAAGTTGCAGCATTGGAGGCCAAGGTGCCGGGAAATATTGGTTTTGAGACATTGCAAGCCATGAAGGAAGCCATTATGAATTTTTGGTCATGCCTTTTGGCCTTACAAATGCACCTTCCACATTTCAAGGGTTGATGAATTCCATTTTCAAGCCCTTCCTTCGAAAATTTGTGTTAGTATTTTTTGATGATATACTAATCTATAGCAAGTCTTGGGAGGATC
>JASDQU010400980.1:0-10823 GCA_032191745.1 Picea mariana | reverse complement strand
AACACTCTCAAAACTTGAATTTAAAACCCTAACTGCACTAACCCTAACCTACTAACCCTAAGTTGTTGACGTCACTCTTGGTTATTTCATCTCAATGCAGCAACGTTTTACTTTATGAGGAATTGAATGATGGTTTAAAGCATTTATTTAATAAAGTGTTGATTGATCCCATTGAATGCCACATCGTTCTAGTATTTATTGGCGAAGTGACATTATCTTTTCATTGCTATTATGTAAACATTGACTTCGTCAACATTTACTTTCAAAGTGCTTATATTGAATATCAGATAGTTCTTGATTGATATGAAGTACTAACCCATTGAAATAAGCCTGCAAATATCAGTTTGTTGTTGTCTTGTTCCAGGCAAGTACTCTTCATCGGGTTTTACTTTATTATTGGTTGTTTAGCCCGAACTTTTGATTGGTGGTGATCTGTGAAGGGGGGGAAAACTTATCTTCATCCTATTAACCTTTTGCCTCTTCAAAACCCTAGGTCACCGGGGACGTCTCCCCTGGGCCTAACCTCCCTAAAGAGAAAGAACCTACCCATCGTGGTGACATTGGGTGGGATAGGTTCCTGTTATGCCAATTTGGCCTTCTACCTTATAGCCTTTACTCCTAGCTACAAACTGCGCGATAACAGATACTTTCTCACACAAGTATAGGAACCTGTGTATTCTGTATGACAATCATGGAATAATGATTTTTTGGTTCCACCCCCTTTCCCTCCCCCAAGCCTTGTGACATCTTTCCACAGAAGTGTGAACTTCTCTTTCGCTTTTTGGGGATCATGATCATCACTATCATTTTCATTGTCTTCATTCCCTTCTATTCCTTCCTCCTCTCCTCGGTATGTTTTATCTGTTGTGCCAGAGTCTATACTTAAGGCTTTAAAAAAGTACAGTGTCTAGGCATCCGAAAGTTAGTAAGATGTAAAAAGGGAGGAGGGTATACCTTCGGGAAAGGAAGCTAGGGTTGATTTCTAGGTTGTCGTTGTCTGGCTTCCAATTGTTCCTGGATGTTTATATCCCTTTCAATTGCAGCCCATGAACGTTCAAGGTCTACCCGGGTGTTAGCCGTTTTAAGTATGGTATCAAAGAGATTTAAAGCGATATGGGTTTGATCTGTCAAGCTAGGTTCAATATCGGGTTGTCTTACAACAGGGACAGTCATAGAGGAACAGAAAAATTTAAAGAAATCCGAAAGTTTTTATGTTGTATCTGAGTTTGACTCGTCTGAACCTTCAACTGTGTCTGTTCAAGATCGACTTTAAGCCGCTCGATTTCTTTTTGATCTTCTATTCTTGCTTGCTCTAAAGTCGCACTTGCCTGATCTTTAGCAGCAACCTCTGTTGTAGCTAGTTTAGCCTCTAGTGTCTTGATCAAATGATTTTTTCGTTTTAGCTGATCTTTTAGGGTCCCGACTGAATATTGGTTCACCGTGGCAAAAGCACCCAATGTTCCTTCTATTTGCGTCGCGAATTCTACATTCTTCATATTTCTCCCATCAGTTAAAATTTTAAATTTCTTAGAGACAGTACCTGCCTCTTGGTAGAGTTCTTGTCTCACAACCACTTTCCTCTTCTTATCGAAGCAGAATTCATTCGGAGGTAGCTCTTCTACTGATATAGGTGTCAATTTTTCACCCAAAATCCAACCTGCGTCCAGGATTTCCTTTGCAGACTGTAGGGGGGTAATGGAGGTGATGGGATTGCCAACCTTTTTAAAAGATTTACCGGGAGTAATGACCGAAGTTGGCTCGCTTGGACGACCGGAAGCCTCGGCTTCCTGTTTCGGGCCCCCAGCTTGCTCTTCTTTATCCTGTTGTTCTTCTTGGCCGGGTGCTGAACCTTTAGAGCCTCCGGCTTCTGTTTGTTGCTCCTCTGCTATCGTCGAATCTTCACCCCGTAATACTGGAGGAAGGCAACTCCGCCTATGCTCTTGGAATCTGACAACATCGGCCCTCTCTTCAGGCGACAGGGCTTGTATTCGAGCCAAAACCTCGTCATAAGATTTTGCGCCTCGGAAAATATCATCATGAGGAAAATTCTCGTGCTCAAATCTTTTAAGGCCACAGCTGGCCAAATGATTACTCACGACCCTGTGTGGATCGTGTTTCTTGAATTCGATGTGAGCCAAATTTATATCTTCTAGGGTTGTTGCCTCGACCTTTGCATGCCCGAAGTCTAATAATGAATAGGTGTTTAAATGAATAGGAAAAGGTGGCCATACCTTTTTTGAAAACCCTTTCAGTTCTTTACTTATACCACCAATTACAGTTTGCCTGGCGATCTCACGACAAGCCAGCCTGTCGGGTATGAGTAAGGGTAAAGCATGCGGAGGGATGGAAGCGCCAGAAACCCTGATGTATGAAAATTCTTTCTCCACGTACCAGTCGGCCACTCTGCTTAAATTTGCCATGATGCTATCCGATATCTTGGGTGGAGGATTACCGAAGATGGCAACATGCATCGATACCATCACCCAGTTGAAGATTTCGTATACGAAATCCGAAGCCTTGTCCTCCCAAAGCTTAGAATGGTATACATGGACTGGCTCAGCATCCGATGGAGCCCAGCTCCATTTCATCAAGAGAAAAGGCGTCATGGAACATACTGCGTCCATGAGATATGCGGACATAAAAAATGAAGCAGCTTTCCCACTCTCTTTCTGCGTCCGATATTCTGTAATCTGACTGGTCAGGCTATCTAATAACATTTTGGCCCAGTCGAAAGAAGAGCCTTCTGCTACTGAGTATATCAAGGGAACCCATGGGAGGAATGTAAGCCGAGTCGCAAAATCCTGAGAAACTTAATCATGGTCAAAACTAATCAACCCTGACTCTAACCTGGGTTACTTAGGTAAAAGTTTCGTGGCTTCATGTTTCGGAGTTTTAGCGGTAATGTTTTAGGAGAGAGTGAACACCGAGACGCGAAATCCCGACAGCACTTGACTGGGGTTTACATGGTCTCGCTCTTAGCTTTCACCTGAGGTAAGCTTTTAAAACTCTTCGCGGCTTCGCACATCGGGGTTTGTAAATCTTGTGACTTGTAACTCACGAAGAGCGATATTCCGAGGTGCAAAAAGCAACAACCTTCATTTAACGATAAAAGGTGGTAACTTAAAAAACATCACATCCCCCGCTATTTCGCATGACGAGACTAATGAGATTTTTAGTAGGTGAATGTCACGAAGCGAAAAAGAACTTAAGAACCGACATTTGACTTTTAAAAAAGATTTGAACCAAATGAAAAAGGCGGCTCCAACATAGGCTCCAACTAGGGATCCTGTTTCCCTGTGAGGCGGGAAGAACAGTAGACCACGTGCCTATATTGGGTAAATGGAGTCACTGGTTTCACTTCTGTGAAACTTGCTTTAGGGAGAAGATAAACAGAGGGAAGAAAAGATTTTTGTCTTTCACTGCTGTAAGGCTTTTCAATACTCAAATATATTTCTCACTTAGCTACAGTCCCTTTCACGACTTTCTCTTTCTCTTTACTGAGTTTAGGTCTGCATTAAGACAAATCAAAACAGTTCTAGGAAATCCAACAGATCTTGCAGTTTTTGGCTTGCACCCAACGAAATTTATTGCATTTTTTAATCGGGGAGTCCCGTCTGGACTTAGGATGTGGATCCAGTCTTGAGAGAGTTGATTACCAGAGCCGAGTGAAATTCATGTATAACAGCCTTACAGATATCTCAGATATTACTTCACTGCCAGCGGGCCTCTTCAGTACCCCGGTGACTTTATCTGCCCCTTTTTTGCTGAATTTCCTTTCACCACTTCGAAATGTATTTATGCATTTAAATGCTGAAGGGCAATCATTTCTGAATTTCCTCTCATCGTCTCTTCAAACTAGATGTACAATTAGATATGACTTTCCTTTCATCATCTGTCTTATAATTTTCTTTTTAGAATATGAAGCGGGGGAAATCAGATTGTATGAGGGGTGATATCTGCATAATATTTTGCAATGTAGGTCTGTCAACTTACTTTGATTACTCGGTGCCAACCTTCCTTTGACTTTCACACCACCTTGGTCCGCAGGGAGAAAAAGGGGAAACATTTTTTGGGGGGTTTTCCTTTGAGTAATCCTTACCCTTCGAAACTGTTGAAAAACCTAGAAAAGTCAGGATCCACCTACGCATAACTTGCTTAGTAAGAGACCGAGGAGCTATGAAGACCAGCCTTCTTTCCAAAACACGCTTACAACTTTCAAAGTTTAAACATAATCTCTTCTCCCTACGTATATAAATCCGAAAAGACATTTGGCATTTTCAAGAAGACAAATCTGAAAACCGAAAGAAAGGTGACAGACAAATGTTTGTATGATGAGGGGCAGGGGTCGAAAATTAAAACCGCTTTTTGAAAGCCCTTCCCCAGAGATGCTTCACTTTCTGTTTGTTTTAACTACCACCTATCTGTGTTTTAAGTTAAAAATATTAGGATCCAGAGTGAGTAACTGTACTTTTTAATAATCAATTGAGTAAAAACATTAGATTTATGGGACTTTTATGATGTTTTGGAGATCTCTGCTTTCTTAAGGGACTGAATTTTCAGGAGTTTGTACCTTTACCTTACCATTTTTAAAATAACCGAAAACCTTTTCTGTCACCTGTTTTCGGCGAATGCAAATCTCCGATACATGACCTTCTGTTTTCTCCATTCGTTCGTTTAGTTTGCAAACCGAAATCCTGTAAACACAAAGAGTGTCCTTTTAAAAAGTTAAATGTATTTGAAAACCGCGTATCTCTATTTATATTGACCTAATTAATAAAAATTGAAAACTTACCTCAAGGGAATCATGAAATAAAAAGCAAATACAAACCGGTATATACAATGGAAAACCTCGGAGAACTAATTATGTCATGTAGTGTTTTAGATAACGCTCGTTGACAGGGGCGTTGAAGATTTTACCATCCAGATTTTCTAATAAAAATGAATTTTTTCCTTCAGAAGTTGTGACTCTAAATGGTCCATACCAAATATGATCGAATTTACCGTGTTTCGCCGAATCTTCCTTCCTAGCATCCCATCTTAAGACCAAATCACCTAGAAGAAACTCTCTGTCTTTTGTCTTACAGTCAAATAACGTTTTCATGTCATCTTGATATTTTTGCAATCTTTCGTCCACCTCGACCCTGTGCTGTTGTAATTCGATCAGTTGATTTATTCTCCTTGTGACGTGGTTTGGTTCTTCTTTCTCATCTTGCCATAGTTTCATTACGGGAAGTGCCAAGTTTATGGGTAATACCACGTCAGTTCCATATACCATCTGGAAAGGAGAAATGCCGATGGATTTTTTTGTGCCAATCCGATTTGCCCATAGTGCGTATTTTAAATGTACATGCCAGAATCTCTTGTTTTCATTCAACACTTTCTTAATTATGTTGATCAGACTCTTGTTCGAAGATTCGGCCAGTCCATTTCCTTGGGGATAATATGTTGTAGAATGGCCGAGTACAATATTGTATTTTTGGCAAAAACTAATCATAGCCATAGATTTAAAAGCCTGAGCATTATCTGTTACTATTTTTCGGGGGCAGCCGAATCTAGATAAAATATTTTCTTCTAGGAAATCTATTACCACCAAATCTGTAGCCCTCTTGGTAGGAATAGCCTCTACCCATTTAGTAAAGTAATCTGTGGAGGTTAGGATCCATTTGTGTTGGGCGCTAAAATGGGGGTTAATTTCGCCTATAAAATCCAGTCCCCACAACTGAAAAGGAGCCTCTGTTTTGACTGGAACTAAAGGTGATGCTGGGAGTTTATGCTTGCATGCGAACAGTTGGCAAGGGTCACAAGCCCTGACTTTGGCATTTACATCCGAGAAAAGTTTAGGCCAATAATACCCTTCCCTTAGGATTTTATAAATTGTCGCTCTTCAAGAGTGATGTCCCCCACACACTCCTTCGTGGAATTCGCTTATGACCTTCTCTGTTTCAGATTCAACCAAACAAACCAACAGGAAGCCAAGTGGGTCCTTCCAAAACAATTTACCTTCAGATATACAGTATTTGACCGCATGTAGTTTTAGCGTTCTGGCTTTGGATGGAGATAAATCACTTGGGCACTTCAAAGTCAGTAGGTAGGATACTATGTTTTTGTACCAGTCAGAGGATGTAAACTTCTCTTCAATTCTGACTTCACTCGTTTGCTCGTAGAGCTCGTTCATATCTTCATCTTCTCCACATCCCTGTATGTTATTTATGTCGAGGGCTCTGAAATTGGATTCAGCGAAGAGTTTAGCCAAACCTTGACCCTTTATCAGCTTCGTCGACTTTATTTCCAGATCAAATTCTTGAATTTTTGCGAGCCACCATCCCCTTCTGCCATCACTGTCAGGCTGCACTAAAATGTCTTTTACAGAGCTAGTAGGTACATACGCGATTATCTTGGAATGCAATACATAAGTCCTGAAAGCCTTTAATGCCTTTACCATAGCATATGCTTGTTTTTCCATTATGTCGTATTTTAGTTCCGCGTCTCTGAGACTTTTGCTGAAAAAGGCTATCGGTTGTTCGAAACCTTCCTCATTTTTCTGGAGGAGCACCGCGGCAATAGTGTGCTCGGAAGCGAATGAGAAAATGAGAAAATCCTTTAGATAGTCGAGGCTTGCCAGTACAGGTGCCTCGCTTATAACCCTCTTGATACGTGCAAACGATTCTTTGGCCTCTGCTGTCCATTTTACCTTGTTGTTTTTCTTTAACATACCTATGATTAATTTCACAATTTCAGCGAAGTTTGGAATAAACCTTCTCAAAAAGTTTATCTTTCCTAAGAATGACTGGATTTCCTTTACATTTCTTGGAATATTTATTGTGTCTATAGCTTGAACCCTGCCGGGATCAATTTTAATTCCATCTCGGGACACAATATGACCCAAGAGTTTACCTTCCAGCATGGCGAAGTGAGACTTTTTAGGGTTTAAAGACAGACCGAACCTGCGGCATTTTTCAAAAGTCTGTTTGAGATGTATTAAATGGTCTTCGTCAGACTTAGAAAAAACGGTTAGATCATCGAGGTAGATAACTACAAACTTGTCTCTTTTGCTGACAAAAGCGATATCCATAGCACGCTGGAAAGTGGCACCTGCATTCATTAGACCAAAAGGCATTTTATCATACATGAATGTACCCCAGGGTGTAGTGAAAGTTGTTTTTTCTTTATCTTGTTTGCTTACAGCAATTTGATTGTACCCAGAGAAACCGTTGATCATAGACATCCTATTTGCTCCGACTACCTTTTCTAAGACATGATCCATTTTAGGTAAAGGATAGTTGTCTTTTAGGGAAGATTTATTTAAATTTCTGAAATCAACACATAGTCTAATCTCTCCACTCTTTTTTCTAACCGGAACCAGGTTTGCCACCCAATCGGAGTATCTCAGTGGTACTATTATTTTCGCGTCTAAAAGCTTCTTGACTTCTCTTTCGACTACGGGTAATAAGATAGGGTTGATTTGTCTAAGCTTTTGCCTAAAGGGTTTGATACCAGGCTTCAGAGGTATCTTGTGTTCGATCACGTTAGTGTCGTAAGTCCTAAGTTCTTCGTAAGACCAAGCGAAAACATCTTTATATCGTGCAAGCAAATCTTTATACTTATTTTTCACCTCAGGAGGAAGATATTTTGATATTTTCACCATCCTGGGTTCTTCTTTTGTCCCTATATCACAATCTTCGACCTCTTTTGGTTGGGGTTGAAGAGTAGATTTTAAAGGCATGTCATTTTGATCAAAAAATCTCTCCAGGGGGATTAGTCCCTTTGGGATCTGATTATTTTTTAAAACTAACATGCGATGGTTGGCAATTTTTTCTCGGAACTCCTGAGGGTCTTCTCCTTCTTGCATGATCCACATGATCATTTTGATTCTCTTGATCGATGTGGGTTTCAGAAAAGTCACCCACTGCTTCGAGGAACTTTTTGATCTGTTCGTCATCCTCGAAAACCTGCCAGTGTTGTATGTTGTTCGGGATGGATGGTCTGTGCCTTACCTCTATATGGTATTTTAATTTAAAAGCCGTGGGGGGAGTGAAAGTCGAGGCTGCCTTAGCTAATGAATCGGCCTACAAATTTTCGGCGCGTGGGATGAAATGAATATTTACAGACGAGAAGAAATTCTCCATTAGATCCCAGACACAATTTCTATACGCTCTCAATCTCGAGTGTTTGGCCTGGTATTGTCGATTTATCTGTTTGACTATCAACTCAGCGTCTCCATATACTTCCAAGTTCTTTATGTTCAGTTTCTTGGCAGCTTCTAATCCTAATACTAAGGCTTCATATTCACATACATTGTTAGTGTAGTCTATATCCCATTGAAGCCTGTAAGAAAAAGGGACGAAAAATCTATTTTCAGGTGCCACAAAAAGTACTCCTGCACCGGCTCCTTCACATGATAGAGCACCGTCAAAAAACATTTTCCAGATCCCTGTACTATGCATATTTTCTGAATCTTTCTCGTCTATGCAGTTTTCTTCTATGCAACTATCTATACCATCATCAAAAGACAAAATACAATTTCCTAGATCTTGATCAGCAATGTAAACAGGAAAATTGTTAGGATTCTAAGGATCGCTCACGGTATAGGCTAACCTTGTTTCCCTGTATAACCTAGTAAGTTGCCCACCAAATACAGGAATTGTGGCATAAGTCATGTCCAATTGAAGGGATCCCCCAAGTTTGGCTCCCCACGACCTTGATAACAGTAATCCATATTTTGGGGGGATATCAGCAATAACTACATCCATCAGGACACTTTTGACTGGGACCTGTGCAAGGGTGACTACTAAATCTTTTATCATACCTAAGCACTTGACTCTTCTTGAATCAAAAGAGTAGAGATCTCCGTAAGGTCGGGTAATCTCGAGGCCTAGTCTATCCATAATAGCTTTGGGCATCACATTATGTGAAGCTCCAGAATCTAGCATGCAGTTATGCAACAGTCGATCATGCACATTTAGGGTGATATAGAAAGGGGCAACGGTGTCTCTAGCACCCTCAAAATGTGAACAGAAAGTGATATTTGGCTTGTCATCTTCCAAATTTATTTCGTCTGATTGACTTTCTTGGTCCAAACAGCCTATCACCTTGGTTATCTGTTTTCGATATGCAGGATTTTTTGCTAATTCAACCAGCGGAATCAGTATTTTGATCCTATTTATTTCATTTTCGACACTAAAACCACCGCCACCTTTGTCTGTTTCTCTGGTTAAAACCTCGAGGTCTTTTTTCTCTAACTTATTTGTCTGAGATGATTTATTACTCGTGAGCTTTCTTACCAGTGAGGGTGTCTCAGCTGTCTTGATTTCCCTAGTTTGGGTCTCAACTTCCTTCGTTTTGAGGTTCAATGAGTCTGCCTCCTTTGTCTTATTGTTGGATGTTTCAGTCTCTTTCGGGGCAAGCACATATATTTCACCTCTAGGGAGAATTTTCTTCGGTTGAGGAATCGACGTAGGTTTGTTTTTGGATCTCAAGTCATACCTCAATTGGACCCCAGCTATCATGGAATCAGACATTTCTTGACATACAGCAAAATCATTGTTGTTTATATCATCTTCTTCATTTGACAGTTGGGGTGTGTTCAACGACCTCTCATAATCTTCTTTAGTTACACAGGGCTGAGTGCAGTCGTCGCCCAAATTCGTCACGTCTTCTTCAAGCCCCTCGAAATCTTCCAGGTCATTTGCTCCTATAAAATTTTCATTTTTTAAAGGGCTTTGTATTTTCTGATCTTCATTTTTAACTTGCCTTTGTTGATTTTGAGGGTTGGGGTTTCTTCTTAATTCTCTTTTAACGAAAGGATCACTCTTAGATTGGTCTAGCTCCATTCTGGAAATCTTATTCGATAATTCTTTAATTACTCTAGCCATATCATCCATTTTGTCGTCTGTAGATCTATTAGATCCTGAGGGTCCTGCTTGTTCCCTAAAACGTCTAGTTTCTTTGTTCCCCATTTCTATCCTAGCTTTCAACTTACCAGAGGCCATCATGTTAGACTCAATTTCCACAGCATCATCCTGCATTCGGGTTAAGGTATCCCCCTGCCTTTCTCTTAAGAGAAGGGTGAAGTCGGGTTCGAAAGCTCCTGCGAAGGTTACTTTGGCGGCAGGTTGGGAGGGTTTGACTTCGACTGGGATATTATTATACAGTTTATTAAATCTTTGGATAAATTCCATAACTGTTTCTGAATTTCTTTTCTTTAAAGATCCGAACTCGGTTAGATAATATAAGTGGTATTTTCTCTCACCCCATTGTCTAAGAAAGGCATCTTCTAAGGCATCGTAAGATAGGATAGACCCTACGGGTAGGCTTCGAAACCAGGTTCGTACCTGTCCTTCAAAAGTTTGAACAAATAATCTCAAATAAACGTCTTCGTGTTCCAGACCTAGAATATCAGTGAACTGATCGAAGAAATTTATATGTTCGGCCACAGTTAAGTCCCCTTCCCCTGTAAATTTCGGTAAATTTTTTATATAATTTTCAGGAAGATTATGAAGAGGCGCGGGTAGAACTAAAGGTGCATATCTCGCAGCTACTTTAGTGAAAACTCTGGGGGGCGAGGGAGGCGCTTGGCCCTGTTATCCCGTTTTCTAGGGATAACTAGGAGATCATGTCTCGAGGCCCACAGGTCCTAAACATGGAGTACCGAGAGCAGGATTGACTTGAGCATGGCCCTGGAGGGCCCATCCTTCTTCTTCTTCGCCGAACTTGTCCTGTTAGCAGCAGCAGCTTCCATCACCATCGGCTTGGACTTGCATCAGAGAAGACTCTTGCTCCATGAGGTAATTGGTCCAAGGTATCATGGTATGTGTCATGTTTGA
>JASDQU010400976.1:0-10823 GCA_032191745.1 Picea mariana | reverse complement strand
TTTCCACTTTAGCTTGTGTTCCATACTCCTTGCTTCACTTTTCACACTTATTCACTTTTTACTTCATTTCACTTCATTCAAAACTTTCACACTTAGTCATTTTTATGAATTATAATCTACAAAGATTCTTCACATACAACCTTTTCTCCATGCATTTCCTATTTTTCCTATTTATTGGGACACATTTTAGTTTTTTTTTCCGATATTATTATTTCATGAAATTATTCATCATATTTCTATCTCATATACTTCTGTTTTATCCCTATACCCCCTCATTCCGCAATATTGGGACATGTGGTAGTGAAGTATACCTATACCTAGGTGACAGTTGGATGATATTTGTTGGACACAGATTACTGGGCAGTGACTTGGCATGATGATAGGGCTATTGGGACATGTGGCACTGAAGTGGACCTATCCTTAGGTGACACTTGGATGATATTTGTTGGACATGGATTACCGACAATGACTTGACATGATGACTGGGCAATGAGGTGGAAACCAAAAGCTAAATTATGTACACACTACTCAAGGTTCCATGACTATCTCTACTTCATACACAAATAACACGAGACATCATTTTATTTATAAACATGTAATTAATACCCTTTGTTATAACCCTAATTTGCACCAGATATGCTTACCTGGTAGTAGACCATCTCAGATTCCTTCTTTTCCAAAACACTACTGAAAAACTCTTCTTAAAAACCCCTTTTATAAAGGCCCACATGCCCTGCTCCATTACTGCATGCGTGTACATGCTATCTGACCGAAGACAACCCACGTGTACCTACAAAAGCACGAAAAAAGGAAAGTTGCTGACATAACACACATCTTTGGGTAAGTTAACTAAAACTTTCGGCCATGCATGGCCGATCATTTGACCAAATACGTAGCTCCTTCTAACCTATAAAAGAAGGGGTAGGGGTCCCATTTGAAAGGAGGAAAATCATAGTAAAGAAATTATACCCGATTGAGCATTCCCTTTGTCCCAACCTTTATCCATCCTTGTGCAAAGAGAAGTATAGAGCAAAGCAATTGGAAGAAAGTGGAAGAAGATCCTAGGACCATGATCGAGGAGCAGTAGCCGACTTTATCATTGTAAGGTATCATTGTGAAGTTAATAAAATAATTGCTTTTCCCGTCCCACCATATGAGATTGTCATTATTTGAATATTGATTGTATGATTGATTAGATCTCTAACCCATTAGTTCATAGATCAAATGCATGTGGAGTTCTTTGCTTGTATTTTGTAAATCTAGGTCAACATTGGGAGGAGAGTTGCAGCCAAAGAATGACCAAGTGAGAAAAGGGATTGACATCAAACACGAAAAATAAGGTACGCTAACTTAATCTCTTGAGTCTTGTATTTGCATATGCGTAATGGGGCTTTAGGCATGGGATGATGGTAAGAAGTAAGAATCTTTAGGTCATTTCTACATGCATGATAAAAACCCTTAGTGCTAGTCCGTAGGAGGGATTTCCCACCCACAACAGAATTGACGACCATACTAGGGATCTCCAGGGTTTATGGGAATATTTTTTCTTGGGTATTTTTAAGAACTGGTTCCATTCCTTGTTTTTAAAGTTTCTGCAAAAGTTTGAGCTAACAAAGATTCTTGTCTTCCATACCAGTTATCTTTGTTTCTTTGCTTGACTGCATTTTTTTTTTTTTTCGAGACCCACAGAGGTACAAGCGACCTGTATAAGGTCTGCACGCGTGTACCCACGCCCTACCTTCCCACAACCCGCGTGTACATGCTAACTGAGGAAGTGTGAGTCGTGTGTATGATTTCAGAAAATTTCTTTTAGAGAGGCAGTTATCCTCCCCCCTATAAAAAATAATCCTTCTCAGGGGTATTCTGGAACTCATTCTAGTCTTTATTGTTTGCAGTCTATAGCTTAGGTTTCACCTTAGATTGGTTTGTTCTATGAAGTTTTCCTTGAATTGTTTTTTTTTTACTGTCAAAGTAAGTGTCTGAGACTTCAAGAGATTCTGGTTCTTAGTAACAGTAGTCTCTGCCTGGGCTTGATTTCTTGTCCTTTCATTTTTTAGAGTTTTAGAAGTACACGCGGCCTGTATAAGGTCTGCACGCGTGTACACCTGCCTTGACTTTACATAGCTTGCGTGCACACACTTGCTATTGAACTGTCAGCAGCGTGCTTGTGGAGAAATTTTTNACCTTAGATTGGTTTGTTCTATGAAGTTTTCCTTGAATTGTTTTTTTTTTACTGTCAAAGTAAGTGTCTGAGACTTCAAGAGATTCTGGTTCTTAGTAACAGTAGTCTCTACCTGGGCTTGATTTCTTGTCCTTTCATTTTTTAGAGTTTCATAAGTACACGCGGCCTATATAAGGTCTGCACGCGTGTACACCCGCCTTGACTTTACATAGCTCGCGTGCACACACTTGCTATTGAACTGTCAGCAACGTGCTTGTGGAGAAATTTTTTGTTTAAGGTGAGGCAATCATCCTTTCCTTTGTCAAGAATTATACCTTTCGGGTTTTTGGGTCTCTGTCATAAGTGGTCAGTAACTTAGGTTTGATCACAGCAATAGCTTCCTTTTTCATTAAGAAGTTTTTCCTCAAAATTTTCTTTTTCTAGAGTTTTTAGACAAGTGTGAGAGTCCAATTTTAATTTGCTTGTGTGCTATTTTTAAAGTGACTCTTTGTGAGCTGTACTTAGGCCATAAGTTTTCTTGGTCTTTACTTGTTGATAATTTTCCTTTTTTATTTGTGAGCATTCAAGTAAAAAAAAAAAAACTTTTATTTCTTTGTTTGGTTAAATAGTGTTGGTTTGCATTAGTAACCAGGAAAAGTCTTTTCTTTCATAAGTTCTTGATGGTTTTCTTAGACGATAAGTAGCTCATAGTCGAGTGAAATCCTGCTTTGAGTGTGTTGTTCAAAGATCTTAGAAATTTTAGTTTAGAAAGTTGATTAAGATTTGAGTCAAGAAGAAGTTATTTTGTTTCCAGCTTTCTGTTTATTTTTCTTTCGTCTTTCAGACATCACTAGTTTCAATTTCATAACCTTTGACTTAAGACAAGCCATAAAAATTAATGCTAAATCTAAAATCAATTAGACTTTTTATGTTTGTAAGGTCAACCAACTAGTTTAGGGTTAGGGCCTTGAATTAGGTTGGAGAGGAAACTCTTCAAGGCCATTAAATCAAACATTAGAGTTTGAGTTAGGGAGTGTCCAAGTCCAGTATCGTGAATTTTATCTAGGACCCCTCTCCAACACAGGGGCTAAACATGAGGTCACGTGTGAAAAGGTAGTGGAGATAACCCCTCCAAAGCTGGACCAATCGTAGTGGAGAACACATATAGAGGGCCTGTCTTGGGATTCCGTTGATTGCATTTGCCACGGAGCTTCATGGGTCTCGAATCTGTTCAAGGTCCTTAGTCGTCTTTCGGACCACTTTCTTTCGATACCCTTCACAGGTTTCGGGATCGATACCTTGCTCATTGTGGCCTACCCGACTATCGACTGTACCTGCCTGGTGACTGTTCATGCGCTGGCAACCTAGTTGCCTATATTTTTTAGGGACATACACTGGTGACTGCGGGGGTATACTGCGGTACCTAGGATATACATCAGGCCATGATTTAAAGAGTATACCCGGAGGGTGCTTCCGTGTTCAAGTTGCAATTGCACCGATAAGTTGCTCTAATGTTGGTTGTTGTAACTATTCTTCCAACTAGTTTAGTGTTTTCTTGTTTTATCTTGTAGGGACCTTTTTTAGTGTGTGTTGTTTTTGAATGAATAGAAATNTGATCTTCTCACACAGTGGAGGATCACGAGATTTTCCGGTCACGAAGGCTTCTTGGCCTACCACCGGTTACACTAGATCCACTCCCCCCACTGCTAAGGTGAAAGCTAGACCAACAAGGGTCTTTTGAAGCAACCGGGTCACCAAAAATCACACCTGACCAACCTCTTTTAAAAGACCTTTCGACACCTTTAAAGAGGATGATAATGGAGGCAAATCATGTCTCTTCTTCTGGGAATCCTGATATTCTCGTCATGATTGTCGTCATAGGGGGTGTTCCACCTCCTACCCCACCGTCACCAGTCCGAGCCACCACAGTCTCGACTACCTCTACCTCGAGCAGTGAACCGAATCCGTATTTGGTGACGACTACTTCTCCTTTCACATAGAGTGCGACAGGCCCTTCATTCTCATATGAGATGCCTAGCTCAAGTACAAGTCCTGTACTATCCTACTCCACTTCGCAGACTTTAGGTCTGGGGGCAGGGAGCTTTAACGCTCCTTTGCAAGGACCCATGGGGGGAACTTCAACTCCTTTTAACGCTTTTCCTTCTGGGGGAGGTCATATACCTCCTTCATCCCCTTCACTCGGTGGTACCAACCAACAATCAACCGGGCCAAACACACACCATAGTTCAATTGGAGTAGGGAGTCAAGGACCACCTTCTCATAATATGCCAGTAGGGTCGACACCGTTTTCTTTGTTCGATGCATTTGGTAACAACACTTTCTCGTCAGCTAATTTCCCAATCGGGGGCAACCCTGGTTATGACCAACCTAATCCTATGCAGGGTACTATTCTTGCACAGAGGGCAAACCCAGGAACTTCTTCCACATCAGGACCTTGGAATTCTTGGTAAGGATCAGTTCCCTTGTTAGGAATGTCGATCTGGGGAAATTCTTTTCACAACCAATGGAACCCTGGACAAGGTGCTATGCCTATGCCCATGGGATCAGCATGGGGAAACCCTTCCCAAAGTCCTCCGAATGTAATGCACACCCAACCATCTACGTCCTATTTTGGGAATCAACCGATGATGTCTCCTCACATGCAGAATCCGTATGCTAGTCATGGCCATGGTTTTTACCAGAACCCCGACCAACAACCCAACTTTTCCTAGCAACCTGGTGCTAGTCAAACTCCAGGCCCATGTTTCCATGGTTATCATCAACAACAACCAAAACTACCTTTCTTGGCAACTTTAAATTTGCCAGACATGACAAGATTATTGAATGACCCCATCTGTCACGATCCACGTTGGCCTCCTATGCCGATGAAATTGCCTTTGGACATACCAAAGTTTGAGGCCAAGCCTAACAAAGATCCAGGGGATCATGTTACCACCTTCCATCTTTGGTGCTCGTCTAATTCATTGAAAGATGACTTCGTACAATTGCGATTGTTTCAACGCACTCTCATCGAGAGTGTCACAAAATGGTACATCGAGCTCGACCGCTCGAGATATTCTTCCTTCGGTGAATTGGAAATGGAATTCCTAAACCATTTCCAATTACCTGTGAGATACGATGCTGTCACAAAATTGCTGGCCAATTTTGAATAGAAAAAAGCGGACCATATCTCTGACCACATCCGAGAGTGGAGACGTCGGAAGAGTTTAATTAAGGTACCAGTCCCACCAGCATTCTTTCTTGAGTGGTTCCTTAAGTCTTTGGTCCTACAGCTATCCAAAGATGTCGCAACGTCGAGAGTGTTTTTCGAAGAAGATGCCATCATGAGAGCTCAAAAGCTTGATCTAATTTATTCTCAGCTGGTTTACTGTACGAGGTTTTTCCCGATGCACCACGATCCATACTAGATAAAACCATACAGAGAGTTGTACCACATGCCAATGGTATTGTAGGTTCATCACAAACCAAGCCCACTGAACAATTGACAAAACAAATGCAACAATTGTCTATACAACATACAACGGCAAACCAAACTACTGTTTCAGCTACTCCCCCTACCCAAACATCGGATGTACACACAATGCAATCGACAAATCCAAAGGCCACGCACCAGCCTGATGGAAAGAAAAACCAATGAAAGAAGGGTAAGGGGGATAAGAAACCCACTAATAATGCTGGCAGGGGAAACACTGAGAAATGAAAGGTGAGGTATCTGTGTAACCTATGCGTGGAAGACCACCTAACCCACTAGTGTCCTCGGCTTGTAGAGGCCCAAATGTTTGTGACACAACAACAACCTACTGTGTTAACAAATCCATTCCAACATGGGAAAAACTAACCTAAGCCTCTACAAGTGCGGAAGGGGGTAGTTAAGGACCCTCTCCGTCTTCAAACAACCCTACATCTGTGAATGTGTATATGATGAAAGGTGATGCTTTTATATCAACTAGAGCACATGACTATAGTAAGCCAAGAACCTCTGAGAAAGGAAAAGAAGTTGAAATCCCATCTCTTCCTCTCTAGATCGAGAAGAATTTGGGTGAAACAATGAAACGCATCCCAAAAGGCGCGTTCAAGAAAGCTTCTCACAACCCAAATGCAAGGGCCACCCAGAACTATTCTGTGGTGGAGGATTTATCTCAAACCCCTTGTGCGATGTCTGCTTTGGAGGTCCTCCAGAGCTGCCCTTCCTAGAGGAAATATTTGTTAACAGCTTTAGGATCCACTGAGACTTGTAATCCGGGTATAATCATGCTAGATACAACCGACTTAAAACCTTGTCTCCCTTACTAGGTAGCATTTCAAATAGTAGTGTCTTACCCCATGAAAACTTTTACGTGGAACATTTTCCGCACAGTGGTTGATGAGGGTGCCTCGACATGTGTCATGTCATTGGCATGTTGGAAGGCCATTGGCCAACCCATTTTGTCTCCATCACCTACTCTTATTACCACTTTCGACGGTCATTCATTCCGACCACATGGCATCATCCCCTCTTTGCCCATGCAGTTAGGAGGGAAGACCGCGTGCATCGAGGTAGAAGTAGTCGACGCATCCCTCGACAACAATCTCTTGTTAGGTAGGATTTGGACTTATGCCATGCAAGCAGTGGTTGCTACAATTTTTTGGGTCTTGTTGTTTCCACACGAGGGACGGATTGTGACCATTGATCAATTGTCCTTCTCTAGACCTGACCCTTCATTGGGGGCATCTCCGGTCCCGATGATTGATAATCCCCAACCGGGCGTCATCAACGTAGGGGTTTGTTTGTGCCCATATTTGATGGGTACCTTCGATTACCCACTCCCTCAAGGCAATTTCAAGTTCATATCATACCACCATAAGGTTGAGATTTTCCAAGTTTCGTCGTTTCACATGACTTACTTCAACGATCCGTGGATTCTTCCTTCCCCATCGGCCATGATGGAAGGGATAGGGCACAATGGTATGTCCATGCCCTTGTCTACGACAGAGGTAGCATACTTTTTAGTCCAACAAGTTTCAGCCGGCACAGATCCGACTTTTGCAAAAGAGTTATATCCGATCCCAGAGACTAGTTGGGCTTAGGGTTCTCTCGCTAGTACCGATTCGTTAGACTTAGTATTTCCCTCAGACGAAGCAATCATTGAAGCAATGACTAGTCTGAACAAACCCTGGGATGATCTCCATCACAGATCATAATTCCTCCTGGAGTTAAGAAGAATCAAAGTAGGGGAATTCACCTTGACTATGACTGGAGATAGGTCTTGTCATATCAATCCCTTGGCTACACATGAGGTTTATGCCAAGGGTAATATGGCAACTATCGCTGAAACTATACCGATTAATATCTCTAGAACCCCTGGCATTGTGGAGAATGTTTTCGTCGGAGCTGACTGTTCCCCTGAAGAGATTCAAATCTACACAGACTTATTTAAGGAATTCTGCGATGTTTTTTCTTGGTCTTATGAGGAAATGCCAGGCATTGATCCAAAAATAGTCGAACATGAAATCACAACTTATCCGGATGCCAAGCCAGTTTGGTAGAAGCTTCGCCCAGCTAATCCTAGGAAAGCAACAACCATTAAGGTTGAAGTCTAGAAACTGCTCAAAGCCGGTTTTATCTATCCTATCCATTTGACCTAATGGGTGTCCAATTCTGTGCTGGTCAACAAGAAACAGGGCACGATTCATGTATGTACAGACTTCCATGATTTGAACAAGGCCTGTCCAAAAGATAATTTTCCCACACCATTCATTGACCAGATAATTGATGAATGTGCAGGTTGTGAGTCCTTTTCTTTCATGGATGGTTTTTTGGGATATAATCAGATACAAATCAAGCCTGAAGACCAACACAAAATTGCATTCATTTGTCCATGGGGTACATTTTCCTATCGTAAGATTCCTTTTGGTCTAAAAAATGCTGGAGCTACCTTCCAGCAGGCCATTTCTTTTGATTTCCATGATCTCAAGCATATAGTCGAGGCCTATTTAGATGATTTAGCATCTCAATCTCGCAAGAGAACGAATCATCCCACACACCTCCGACTTATCTTTGAGCAATGTCGCTACTTCTGGATTTTCTTGAATCCAAACAAATGTAGATTTTGCATAACATCTCGATGTTTGTTAGGTTTCATAGTGTCAACAACAGGGATCATGGTCGATCCTCTCAGGGTTGAGGCAATAGTTCAGTTGCCTCCCCCACACACAATCCTTCAACTTCAGAGTCTACAGGGCAAGGCAAATTTTTTGAGACGTTTCATCTCCAACTATGCTGAGATCACAAAGGGCTTTATGCACTTAATGAAGAAAGATGTTCCTTTTCATTGGGACGAGGCTACTCAACGCTCCTTCAAAGAATTGAAACATGCCCTCACAACTGCTCCTCTGCTTCGGCCACCCAACTATAACAAATATTTATTATTATATTTGGCTACAACAGAGTCAACCATTGGCATGGTCTTAGTTCAGGAAGATGATTTTCTCTCAGAATATGTGATCTATTACCTGAGTCAAGGCCTCGTCAGACCGTAGCTCAATTATTCTCATATCAAAAAACTTGCATTGGCAGTAGTCCATGTTGTTCAACGGTTCCGTCATTATGTTTTGTTTTGCAAGACCACCATCATTGCCATTGTGAATCCATTTCAATACGTGTTGACATGATGGGTAATAGGAGGAAAGATCAGTAGATGGATAGTCGTCCTCCAGGAATTTGACTTAGATTTAATTTCGATGAAATCCAAAAGTCACTAGTCTTCGCAGAACATATTTCAGAACTTCCGGTCGAGTCAGGTGATGTTGTGCCCAAAGAATCGCCTATTCGAGGAGATATGTTTTCGATAGCATCTTTGGACTCCTAGTACAGACATATTATAGTCTATCTCTAGACTTTGAAGTGCCCCGCCTCTGCTTCTCATGATGAACGTCGCCGTATATGTCATTAGGCCAAGAATTATCTCATCCTCGAGGACACTCTCTATCATCGAGGTGTAGATTGAATTCTTCGTCGATGCCTCAATCATGAAGAAGTGAAACTCGTGCTTAACAATTGCCATACTAGAGCATGTGGAGGTCATTTCTCTGGGTTGGCAACAACCCAAAATATTTTACGAGTCGGTTACTTCTGGCTGACACTAATCAAAGATTGTATCGAATCATTCAAGAAGTTCCACCCGTGTCAGATCTTCTCTCGGAAGATGAGGGCACATCCCGCTCCCATGTTTCCTGTCATCACAGTTAGTCCCTTCACCAAGTGGGGAATTGATTACACTACATGCAAATCTCCTTCAGCAAGGGGGCACCGTTATATCATTGTAGCCGTAGACTACTTTACGAAGTGGGTCAAAGCTATGCCAACGTTTAAATATGATGGAGAGACTGCAACTCTCTTTTTGTTCAACCAGATAATCACAAGGTTCGACATCCTGAGAGAGATTGTCACTGACCATGGCAGTCACTTTCAGAACCAAATGATGACTGAATTAACATCAAAGCTTGGATTGCAGCAAGAAAATTCGTCTCCCTACTACCCCCAAGCAAATGGTCAGGTGGAAGCTATAAATAAATCTCTTAATACCATCCTACAATGAACGATCAACTCGGCCAAGTCAAATTGGAATTTGATGTTATACTCGGAATTATGGGCTTACCGAATGTCTGTTAAGACTGCAACTGGTTTCTCACCTTTTCAACTCGTTTACGGGCTGGAAGCAGTCTTTCCTATAGAATGTCAGATCCCGTCCCTAAAATTGGTAGTGCAGTTACTGCCAGACACTTCTCCACTTCAAGAATGGTTATTATACCTTGATCAACTCAATGAGAAGAGTCGTGATGCATCCCTAGCCAACGAGGCTCACAAAAAAAAAGTCAAGTGTTAGTATGATCAGTCCGTTCGTCCTCAGATTTTCTCTGAAGGTGACCTTGTCCTAGTCTATGACCAAGATAAGGACCCCCTGGGGGTAGGCAAATTCAAACCCATGTGGTTCAAACCTTTTATCATAAAAGAGGTTCTAAAAAAGGGCACTTATCATCTGGTTGACTTTAAGGGAAATTCTTTGGCGGAGCCTATAAATGGGCTCTACCTCAAGAAGTATTACTCATAGGTAGGTCACCTTGGGTAACTTTTTGTAACATATGTATAGTCTTTTTACTATTACTTTCTGGTTTCTTTTAGTATTATGGATGTGTCATTTTTGATGTTATCTTTTGTCACTATGGCATATGTCAAGTGAATCAGAGGTGTTCATTGGGTACGCAAACGGTGCTAGCCGACACACTTGGAGGCTTGCCTCCGCAGCTTGGGTAATTTTTACACCTCAGGGCCAGTTATTATCTTCAGGAGGTATATGTTTAAGCAACACCACAAATAATGTCACCGAGTACAATTCAGTTATTGAGTTGCTTCATGATGCCCTGTCATTTGGTATCTCTCATCTCCGGGTCTATTTAGATGCTCAGCTGGTTGTGTCTCAGTTAAATAGAGTCTACCATGTTCATGATCTGAATTTACATTGGTGATTCCTTAGGGTATGTCTCTTAGAACAAATCTTTGATTATATTACATATTTTCATGTTCCTAGTAGAGGAGATTAAACCAAGTTACATATACTCTAGCTAATCAAATTTTAGACTGGCATCTCACACACATATAAAA
>JASDQU010400970.1:0-10824 GCA_032191745.1 Picea mariana | reverse complement strand
TTTTTTTAGCAACTTTTCCATGCGATGGGAACTAATGATCTCAGGTGAACCAACGATGATGCCTTGGAATTTATATTGGTGGCCTTACTAATCAAATTGCATGGTTAATTCCTTAAAATTCATGAGAATGGGACCCAAAGTCCTTAGCTAGTCTACACCCAACACAATGTCACAACCTCCCATGTCGATAGAAAACATATGGGATTTTAGGTGGTAGTCACCGATTTGGAGATGCACATTTTCATAGCGCCCTCCACATTTCATGGAACCACCATTGGCAATCATGATTTGGAAATTGTTGACAGCATGGATATAGCAATGAGTTTCTTGGGCAATGCGGTGATGAATAAAATTATGAGTGCTTCCACTATCAACCAGAATGATGACCTTTTGATGCTTGATGTAACCAATTAACTTGAGGGTTTGGGGAGCAGAGAAGCCAGTGAGAGCATTGAGGGAAATGACCGGTTCTACTTCAGGAGGATCTGAGGGAGGGGTTATGTTTGTGATTTCAGGTGACTCAGACACAAAGGGAGTTTCAAGATCCTCTTTCGATATATCCTCAGAGATGGCCATAAAAATATTTTGTTCCTTACACTTGTGGCCTGGGAAATATTTGTCATCACAATTATAACAAAGGCCTTTGAGTTGGTGTTCAGCCATTTCAGCCCTGGTCAATTTTTGGATCTTTAGTGGGGCAGAGGGAGTAGTGGGATTTATGGGTTTAGGGCAAGGGATAAAGGAGGGTTTTCAGTTTTGAGAAGATACAACTTGTTGTGCTTCTTTAGCTCTTTTAGTATCCTCCACCCAACTCAAAGGTTGACCCATGAGGACATGGGCCCGAATTTCATCCTTGAGGCCACTGATAAAACACTCTCGAAAAAAAGCATCAGTCATGTCCTCTGTTCGAAAAGCTAGCAGTTCAAAGGAAGAATTAAAGTCTTCCATAGTTCCTGATTGTTTCAACTTTTTCAAATGGCCCAAATGGTTGGTGTCAATGTCAAAGTGTTCATAAAGCTCAATCACAAATTGTGTCCAAGCAATATACCCTTGATGGGAAGTTTTTCTCCATTGCCACCATTGCCAACGTTCTTGATCTAAATGGAGAACACCATACCAAAGTTTGGCCAAGTCATCTGTAATGTCGTATAAAGAGAAATAATGTTCCATTTGGGTTATCCAACCAGTGGGGTCTGAGCCATCAAATTTGGTCACATCCACCTGCGAAAGATGTAGGTCACGTTGAAAGTGATGAGGATGAAAGTTATGGGAATGGGAGGAATGTTCACCTTCAGTATTTAAAGGTGCATCAGAGAAAGGGTCATCTGTAGGGATCTTCAGTTTGGTGCAGAGTGATGAAAAGACAGATTCAAGTTGGGTGGTCAGTTCTTGTTTGACTTCCTCCATTGAGGATTGCATGGTTGNTCGATGGAGGCAACATTGGAACTGAGTTGTTTCACTTCTTATTGGGTCTTGAGGAGACTAGATTGCAAAGTGTTGAAGAGAGCTTTCAAGTCTTGGCTACGGGTATGGGCCATGAGGATGGGGGAACTGAAAAGGAGCGGGCAGGGTCAAACTTTTTTTTGAAAAATGATATGGATGAATGTGATAAGGGTGAAGAGATGAATCCAATGGAATAGATCTCAAATAATGATGAAAAAATTCCAGTCTGAAGAATACTGCAAAGATGAAATCCCCAAATTCTTAACCAGGAAGAAAAGTGTAGTGATTTGGCAACCCAAACACAGTTGCGTGGCAATAGATATTTTCTATTTTAAGTTTTTTAAGTTTTTGTCCCCCAAGGGTTAGGTATTCAAGGGTTCTACAAATAAGGGTTTGCCCTGTGCTATAGCTCTTTGATATACGTGTCGGGTCCAACAATAGTACTCGTCCTAATATCTCAGGGCACTAACTTAGGAGGATAGACTGTAACCTTAGTTGTACTACCCAGGTAATAGAGAGTATCTTCTCGAGTGTTGTTCTCGGTGGCACTATAGCAGTCAGGTGGCTGATCAATTTATCTAAAGAGGGCTTCATGAAATCTAGGCCAATCCATACATAGGTGCTATTTGATGCGCTACCACTCAAAGGGGTACCAATAGGGGTTACAAGGGTGGCCAATAGATGTGCACTTAAGAACCACTTGTATTTCCTACGTGTATGAATCCCTTAGCCACGGGTTTATGCGTGTAATGACAGATCTCTATGGCTTAAAGGCATCGGAATACATCTCTACCCTGAAAAAATTTACCCAAAATTTCTGCCAAGGAAAGTCCTTTGATACCACTTGTAATATACCAAATATAAAAAGTATGCAGAACAGAAATAAAAAACTAGAAATGGCAGAATAACAATAATATAACCAGCATAATCTCCACAATAACACAGAAATGATATAAGAACAACAACATAAATAACACTTTGATTCAGAAAGCAATGTTCATGGGCCTCTTCGAGGGGAAACCTTCAGTCTAAAAATGCTCTATTACAATAATCTCCAAGATAGGGTTCTCATACCCTCGACTCCTATTTATACTAAATATGTCTATCAAAAGAAGCATCTAGAGGAAGATTCTTCTAGAAGCGAAATATTCTATTAGGTCTTCTTACATCCGCCTTATTCTATTTTATTTAAAGGCCTTATTAATATTGACCTTTATTACATCTGAATATATTGCTCTACCTATGTGCGAGTTATGACCCTAACATGGTCAATACTAGATCTGTGAATCCACGGAAGCATCCGCCCTACAGGTTCCCTTTTAACACAGGTCCCGACAACGGAACCATTTTGTTGGTGCAATTTTGATCAGACCAGGGTCCTTCTCAGGTTACCAACAAAAAGTACCAAGTAGTCTAGAGCATTGGCATTTTCATCTCCTCCTAAGAGAATAATTCTCACCCGAAGCACTGCTGAGACAAATAGATAGGGAAGGGTAGGGAAAAGAGTTAAGAGGATTCACAAAACCTTCAAGACTCATCCTAATCTTGCGCAAGACATCTGACCATCGAACAATTATGAATCTTATGTGTGCAAGAACTGAACCTACTTGCGTTGTGAACAAGAATTTAAACACAGAACCATCATATAGAACTTATAAACCATAAATAAGTACTATAATGCATAAGTAAAACACACAAAGACACAACATATTTTGAAAATTTAGGTCCTTCATATTATCTTTAGAATCTTTCTTCAAATACAAACTTAGAAATACATAGTAGTACTCTGTATAGACTCCTGGCTCTGGACTCATGTCGCAGAGCTCTAATTCTTAGAATGATATGTCGATTACATTATAGACTCGGAACTTTACTTGAATCAACTGACAACAACCTCAGAGAGAGGGAAAGGTCGGGTTGGACTTAATCACAAATCAGCTAAACTCCTAGCTAAATCATCAACAGAACAGACAACTAACCCATTTACAATTATGTTCATCCCTATATATAAGCTAGGTTGTGTATTCCGTCTCGGCTTGGACGCTTTCTTGTTTTGTTGCAACCGTTGTTTCTTAGTTGACATTGCGCTATCTTTCACAACTGATTTCTATTGCTCTTTCTTGCTCTGATGTCCAGCTTCTTCTGAATCTTGCACAACTCGTGCTCAGTCAAAACTTGTGCGATTCCTTATCCCAAAAATGAAGGGCCCAACACAATACCATACCAATAACATACCAATACCAATACCAATACCATACCATTGCATACCAATAACAATACCAACACCATACCAATACTGTACCATTGCATACCAATACCAATACCATTGCATACCATTGCATGGCAATAGTATGCATTGGAAATGATATGCATACCAATACCATACCAATACCATACCAATACCAATATGCATTTCCAATACCAATACCAATATGCATTACCAATACCAATATGCATTGTCAATATTCTTATGCCTTTCCAATACCAATACTAATACCATTTCCAATACCAATATGCATTGTCAATATTCTTATGCCTTTCCAATACCAGTACTAATACCATTTCTAATACCATTGCATAGCAATACAACCAATACGATTGCATACCAATACCAATACCATTGCATACCAATACAAATACCAATAACATACCATACCATACCAATACCAATACCATATCATACCATATCAATACCATACTAATACCATACCATACCATACCATACCATACTAATAAAATACTAATATCAATGCCAATACCAATACTGTACCATTGCATACCAATACCAATAGCATTGCATGGCAATGGTATACATTCTCAATGATATTCATACCAATACCAATACCAATACCATACCATACCATACCATTGCCAATACCATACCATGCCAATACCATTGCCAATACCAATACCATACGATTGCATACCAATACCAATACCAATATTTCATACCATTGCATTGCAATGGTGTGCATTGACAATGCTATGCATACCAATACCATTACATGTATTGTACCATGCCATTCCAATAACATTGCCAATACCAATACTAATACCATACCATTGCATACCAATATAAATACCACTGCATACCACAATGGTATGCATTGGTAATGATATGCATATCAATACCATACCAATACCAATACCAATACAATACCATACCATACCAATACCAATACCAATACAATACCATACCATACCAATACCAATACCATACCATACTAATACCAATACCATACCAATACCAATACCAATACCAATACCATAGCCAAAAATGCTCGGCTGAGTGTTCTTGAAAATCGACCTCATCTTCAAAAATTGCACTATGCCTCATTGACCAAAACCCTAGTGCCATAGATACTCCAATAAATGGTTTTCTGGTCGACAGAATGATAGCGTAGGGGCCCCACTTTCTAAAACTTGGTGATCTTAATCCAATGCAACTGACGGTTCATGCATCTGAGTCCCGGTTTGAGTCTTACCGCGAGTTGCAACTCACCTCCTCAAGTCATTTAGGGACATGTGGTCAATTTGGTTCAGGGGCATAAAATCCAAATCGAGTAGCATAACGAACTTTTGTAAGCTCTTGCAAGTCTTTTTTCCAAGGCCCACATGACTACACTTGACAAAAACACCCGACACAGTGTTCTTGAAAATCGACCTCCTCTTTAGAAATTGCAGTATGCCTCATTGACCAAAACCCTAGTGTTGGAGATACTCCAACAAATGGTTTTCCAGTCGACAGAATGATAGCGTAAGAGCCCCAATAGATGAAACCTGGTGATCCAGATCCAATGCAACTGACAGTTCGTGCATTTGAGTCCCGGTTTGAGATTTATTGATAGTTGCAACTTACCTCCTCAATCCATTCAAGGACATGTGACCAATTTGGTCCCGAGGCATAAAATCCAAACCGAGTAGCATAACAGAGTTGTGTAAGCTCCCGCAAGTCTATTTGACCAAGTCCCATGAGAATACACTAGAAAAAAATGTTCGACAGAGTGTTCTTGAAAATTGATCTCATCTTCAAAAATTTCACTATGCCTTATTGAATAAAACCCTAGTGTCAAACATACTCTAACAAATGGTTTTTTGGTCAACAAAATGATAGTGTAGGAGCCCCACTAGATGAAACCCAATTCTCTTAATCCAATGCAACTAATGGTTTGTGCATCTGAGTCTCGGTTTGAGTTTTATTGCGAGTTGCAACTCGCCTCCTCGATCCATTTAGGGACATGTGGTCAATTTGGTCTGGGGCATAAAATCCAAACCGAGTAGAAAAATGGACTTCTGTAAGCTCCCACAAGTCTATTTGTCCAAGGCCCACGTGACTACATTAGCCAAAAATACCCGACACAATGTTCTTGAAAATCGACCTCCTCTTCAGAAATTGCACTATGCCTCATTGACCAAAACCCCAGTGTTGTAGATACTCCAACAAATATTTTTTTGGTTGATGGAATGATAGCGTAGGATCCCCAATAGTTGAAACCAGGTGCTCCAGATCCAATTCAATTGATGGTTCATGCATCCAAGTCTCGGTTTGAGTTTTATCGATAGTTGCAACTTGCCTCCTCAAGTAATTCAAGGACATGTGGATAATTTGGCTCGGGGGCATAAAATCCAAACTGAGCAACATAACATAGTTCCCTAATCTCCCACAATTCTGTTTGGACAAGGTCCATGCAACCACACTAACCAAAAATGTTGGACATAGTGTTCTTGAAAATTGACCTCATCTTCAGAAATTGCACTATGCCTCATTGACCAAAGCCCTAATGTCATAGATACTCCAACAAATTGTTTTTTGGTCAATGAAACGATAGCATAGGGACCGACTAGCTAGAACTCGATGCCCCAAATCCAATGCAACTGACGTTTTGTGCATCTGAGTTTGGGTTTGAGTTTTATCGTGAGTTGCAACTCCCCTCCTCAAACCATTCAGGGATATGTGGCCAATTTTGTCTAGGGGCATAAAATCCAAACTGAGTAGCATAATGAACTTCCATAAGCTCCCACAAGTCTATTTAGAAACCATAAACCACTCTACTTCTTTAGCCACCTAAATTCATGCCAATTTTATCGATATTTTCCACTCGCCTCCTCAATCCATTCAAGGACATGTGGCCAATTTGGTTCCGGGGAATAAAATTAAAATAGAGCAGCATAACGCAGAGTAGTAAGCTCCTGCAAGTCTATTTGGCCAAGACCCATGCAAATATACTAGCCAAAAATACCCGACAAAATGTTCTTGAAAATTGACCTCCTCTTCAGAAATTGCACTATGCCTCATTGAACAAAACCCTAGTGTTGGATATACTCCAACAAATGGTTTTACATTAGACAAATAATAGCATAGGAGACCCAATAGCTAAAACCCGATGATCCAGATCCAATGTAACTGACAATTCATGCATCTGAGTCCCGATTTGAGTTTTATCGATAGTTGCAACTTTCCTCCCCAATCCATTCAAGGACATGTGGCCAATTTCGTCCGGGGGCATAAAATCCAAACCAAGCAGCATAATGGAGTTTCGTAAGCTCCCAAAAGTCTTTTTGGCTAAGGCCCATGTGACTACACTAGAAAAAAAATGCCTGATAGAGTGTTCTTGAAAATCGAGCTCATCTTTAGAAATTGCACTATGCCTCATTGACCAAAACCCTAGTGGCAGAGATACTCCAACAAATAGTTTTCCAGTCAACATAATGATAGCATAGGGGCCCCACTAGTTGAAACTCTATGCTCCGAATCCAATGCAACTTACGGTTCGTGCATCCGAGTCCCAGTTTGAGTTTTATCGCAAGTTGCAACTAGCCTCCTAAAGCCATTCAGGGACATGTGGCCAATTTGGTTTGGTGGCATAAAATCCAAACGTAGCATCATAATGGACTTCCGTAAGCTCCTTCAATTCTGTTTGACTAAGGTCCATGTGACTACACTAGCCAAAAATACTCGACATAGTGTTCTTAAAAATCAACCTCCTCTTTAGAAATTGCACTATGCCTCATTGACAAAAACCCTAGTGTTGGATATACTCCAACAAATTGTTTTCTGGTTGACAAAATGATAGCGTAGGAGCCCCAATAGTTGAAACTAGGTGCTCCAGATCCAATGCAATTGATAGTTCGTGCATCTGAGTCTCGGTTTGAGTTTTATCGATATTTGTAACTCGCCTCCTCAAGCCATTCAAGGACATGTGGCAAATTTGGTCTGGGGGTATAAAATCCAAACCGAGCAGCATAACATAGTTTCGTACTCTCCCACAAGTCTATTTGGACAACGTCCATGCAACTACACTATCCAAAAATGCCCGACATAGTGTTCTTAAAAATCAACCTCATCTTCAAAAATTGCACTATGTCTCATTGACCAAAACCCTAGTGCTGGAGATACTCCAACAAATTGCACTATACCTCATTGACCAAAACCCTAGTGTAGGGGCCCCATTAGCTGAAACCCGATGCTCCAAATCCAATGCAACTGACGGTTTGTGCATCCAAGTCCCGGTTTGAGTTTTATCGCGATTTGCAACTCGCCTCCTGAAGCCATTCAGGGACATGTAGCCAATTTGGTTCGAGGGCATAAAATCCAAATCGAGCATCATAACAGACTTTCATAAGCTCCCGCAAGTCTATTTAGCCACCTTACACCATTCTACTTCTTTAGCCACCTAAATTCATCCCAGTTTTATCGATAGTTTCCACTCTCCTCCTCAATCCTTTCAAGGACATGTGGCCAATTTGGTCTGAAGGCATAAAATTCAAACCAAGCAGCATAACGGAGTTCTATAAGCTCCCACAAGTCTATTTGGCCAAGGCCCATGCGAATACACTAGCCAAAAATACTCGACACAATGTTCTTGAAAATTGACCTCCTTTTCAGAAATTGCACTATGCCTCATTGATCAAAACCCTAATGTTGGAGATACTCCAACAAATGGTTTTTCGATCGATGGAATGATAGCATAGGAGCCGCAATAGCTGAAACTCGATGCTTTGGATCTAATGAAACTGAGGATTCATGCATCTGAGTCCTGGTTTGAGTTTTATCGATAGTTTCAAATCTCTTCCTCAAGCCATTCAAGGACATGTGGCCAATTTCGTCCGGGAGCATAAAATCCAAACCGAGAAGCATAATGGAGTTTCATTAGCCCCTGAAAGTCTATTTTACCAAGGACCATGCGAATACACTAGAAAAAAAACACCCAATATAGTGTTCTTTAAAATCGACCTCATCTTCAGAAATTTCACTGTGCCTCATTGACCAAAACCCTAGTGTCGGAGATACTCCAACAAATGGTTTTTCGGTCAACAGAATTATAGCGTAGGGGTCCCACTAGCCGAAACCCGGTGCTCTGAATCCAATGTAACTAACGGTTCATGCATTTAAGTCCCGGTTTGAGTTTTATCGCGATTTGAAACTCATCTCCTCAAACCATTCAGGGACATGTGGCCAATTTGGTTCGGGGGCATAAAATCCAAACCAAGCATCATAGCAGACTTTCGTAAGATCCCACAAGTCTATTTATCCACCTTACACAACTCTATTTCTTTAGCCACCTAAATTCATGCATAGAATCATGTTTCATGGCTATGACCATCTATGATACTCTTTATTGAATTTACGGTCTTTATTATGTGTGATGAAACTCAAATTTCTTTGTATGTTGAGTATGTACCAACATGTACTCCATCAAAATGAATGGACCAACAAGCTTGTTCCACAATTGTTGACTCACCCTTGAGTCAATTCTGTCTTGTAGAAATAAACATTGACAGAAACATATCCTAGCCCATGAACCAACACCCAATCATGCACTTTACCAACACATTTCATAGGTAAACTGAAGATAGTTTTGACCCACCATAAGCAACAATGAACAAGTTGTTTATATGTACATATTAGACCTAGTTTGGAGAGTGTAAGTTCCTCATATTGTTATTTCGAATAGGAGATACTAAGAGTCTTATTGATATTTATTCATCATGCATCTATGTTACTATTGTTATCTAAATTGAGCACCTAGGGTTTTAAATGTTACTACCCATTTTTCTAATGGTTGTAGCAAAACTACCAGGTGTAACAACATTTCATCCCTACAAGATGGTTTCCTAGTTCCTTGATAGATGTCACAATATTGAGCATATTATAAGTATTTCATGATGGCTCTCCCATAAAATTCTAAGTAATTTATGATCCATGATGCAACATCAAAGGATTCCATATACCATGAGCTTGTACAAATGACATATTTATTTATTAGTTGGTCACACAGAAAACCAATTGTTTCTTATATGTTGTCAAGTACCCTTGTTGCACAACACCTATGGTGAGAAAAATAATTATGTCATCCAAATAATTTGGTACTATGCCATTTAACCAAACATGTTCTATGTCACATGTTATCAAATTTGAGACCCTGTGAGATAAACCCATTGCATTATATCCTGACTATAAGGACATTTGGTAGGAAGTGCAGACTTGGTGCAATATCAACACCATCATCACATACATAGATGAATTCTTCCTCTTTCTAAAGAAAAATCAAAGTGAAGACAATGATGAATTCCAAAGGGTTCTTCTCATGGTCTATGATCCACTATTCCTTTCAACCTTTACTACACAAAAGAAACACAAATGTTGCATTGCTTCAAACTGAGCAAAACCCTAGTTCTCAAAATCGATGAAAAAAACAACTTATGAGGGATTGGACCCATGAGTTAGGGGTTCTATAGTTGAAATCCTATGCCAGGAATCCAATGAAGATGACGATTCCTCAATCTGAGTCTTAGTATTTGTTATATTCCTAGTTGCAAGTCACATCCCCAACCATTTTGGGGACTCTTGGCCAATTCCTCCTCAGGGCATAAAATCCTAACGAAACAACATTTTTGAGTTCCGTGAGATGTTGCAATCTTGTTTAGGCATGTACTAGGTGACAAAATTATCCATCCACTCCTGAGGGATGGTGCAAGATACCATATATAATAAATACACAGAATAGAAATAAAATGCTAGAAATGGCAGAATAACAGTAATATAACCATCATAATCTCCACAATAACACAGAAATAATATGAGAACAACAACTGAAATAACACTTTGATTCATAAAGCAATGTTCATAGGCCTCTTCGAGGGGGCAACCTCCAGTCGAGCAGTGCTCTGTTACAATAATCTCCAAGCTAGGGTTTTCATACCCTCAACCCTTATTTATACTAAATATGTCTATTAAGAGAAGCATTTAGAGGAAGATCCTTCTAGAAGCGGAAGCTTCTATTAGGTCTTCTTACATCCACCTTATTCTATTTTATTGAAAGGCCTTATTAATATTGACCTTTATTACATCCAAATACATTGATCTACCTATGTGCGGGT
>JASDQU010400964.1:0-10824 GCA_032191745.1 Picea mariana | reverse complement strand
GGGATAACCTTCAAAACAGTGTGGTGACCAATGCATGTGATAAAAAACAAAAAATTGATCAATAAAATATTTTAAAGTCAACCTTTCGTCAGTCCACCTTTTCCACTCACAAACCAAAACTGAAGTTGTATATCTTTTCTGTTATACCATAGCTGTAACAGCTTATTACTAAGCTTTTCATCCACTTTTACAACCCTTTTTTGACTTACCAATCTTCCAGGATCACTTCCCGGGTCACCCCGGGGGGTTTTGAGCCATTTTGGGCTTGTTTCTTTGCTTTGAAGGCTTTGAACAACTTGTTGTTCATAATTTACAGCCATTTAAAAGTACTTGGCTGTAGCTTTTAAACCCCTTTTCCACCCTTGTTTCATACCTATTTGCTTAAAGACTTCATTGGTTATTTACCCAGGATACCGGTTTACCCCGGTGACCCATTCTGGGGCAGTTTCCAACACTTTAAGTGAGTGAACAGCTCCCTGTCCACTTTATTTAGTTCGCTGTCCTAAAAATCAGCGAGCTCATTTTCATCCCATTGTCCATAAATTTCATCCCCCAGGCCATTCCGGCCATCCAGGAAGCTAAGGAAGGATAACACCCAAAGTGGGTGGTCCTGAGAAGGACTTCTTGTAAGTCTTTCACCTTTCTTCTTCCCCTTCTTTACCGCCTCAGGCGAAGGACCACTTGAGGTGCGGGTAGCCTCTGCCTTGTGCCGAGCTACCAAAGAGGCTGTAACCGGCTTCACAGCCGGATAGGTTAGATCCGTCCCCTACGGACAGATTTTGCTTATAACAGTCACGATATATTCCCGACATAGAGTGATTCGACGGTTCATACTCTCCTCGATCTTAACGACCATTGATAAGTGGCTTAACACTCGATTGGTCCATGATCTCTATTTAAAGAGCATGGAGGGTCATTTGCCGATGATCGATTGTGAGAAACTCTCTTGTAAAATCTCTCTGTAATATTTTTCTTTGCATTAATAAAATACTCCAAGTGCCCATGTTGGATGGGGCCGTGGATGTTTCCCCGTAGGGGTTTTACCACGTGAAAACATCGGTGTGTTGATCTTTGATCTGGTTATGTGAGTGATCACTAAAGGTGTTCGTCCTCTGTTGGAATACCTGTGTTGTCGAACAAGTTTTATTGAGTTAATTCAATTAAATGATTGATTATGTATGATCCTAATCACCTTGACTCTTAAGCAGCATGATCTAGTACCTATTCTATTCTGGTACCAAGGCTCCACCTATTCTGGTACCAACAGGTGCTAATCCGGTACTAGACATAATTAAGAATTTTTTAATGTTTCTAGAAGAAAATCAAGCTCATGGGTTTTGTCCAGAGAGATGTTTTCATGTGGAAACATGAGTCAGAATTCACCTATCTCACACATGTGGACCTCCATCTTAGGGGGAATGATTCTACCAAAATTAGCAAAAAAACTCAAACTACCAACTTGCGCCTCGATTTCCTTGCATATGGTATCAAATCTAGAAATTATAATATATGGGTTTTGTCCAGAATATGGAAAATTGAGTAAGTCGCAAGAAGTTTTTCAAAATTAGAATTGGTTTGGGAGATATGGGTGGGGTACTAACTCAAATTTGCCCAAATTGTTAAAAAACACGGATTTTTGGGATTTATCCTAAAATTGTAAAAATTGTTTTCTTAGCTTGGGGATTCGGTTTTATCCATTCCTCCATGGATTTTATGTATAAATAAGACCTCATAGGTCTGAGTAGGAAGGAATTAGTATATTGTAAGATTGGTTCTTGCCACTTGGAGAAGGATGTATGTTGGGAAATGAAATGTTGAATTTTTGATCCACTTAATCAATTGAAGGAATGCAGAAGGTGTTTGTGCAATTCATGGAAATAAGTAAAGTGTTTTAGTCTGCAATCTCTTTAGAGGTACCTTGTTTGTTCGGCAAGGACCCACCGTCCCAACTAAGGTAAACCTCCCTATACATTCTTTCTGTGATTGTGTGAGTGTGCAAATTTAACAGTTGTGTTTTGTCAATAATTTTAAATGCATTTTAAATATTAAACACATAATTGTTTTCTTTTGAATCAGTGTGCACAATTAGTTTTCTTTATATTTTTGTAGGGTAACATTTAATTGTTTGATGTGTGGGATTGTTAAGCAAAGGTTATTCTGAGTGTGAGGTAGTAGTGTTCTTAGTGGGTACAGGAGCAATATGACTTCATCTTTTACCTTCATGTTCCATAATGAAGTCTCTAAGTTATGATAAGTGTTCCTTGTACTGATTTGTTTGAATTGAACAGAGTTGGAATTGATTTCGATTTCAAGAGTAATTGGAGTTGATTGTTAATCATTTTTTTGATGACTACAAGAAACAAGATCTTAATTTCATCTCTCTAATTCATAAGACTGGAATGAACAAACTTGTTCCCTAAGATAGAACCTTTTTGATTGACTATTTGTTTGAGAAGTTTCATTATCAGTTTTAAGTTTGAAGTTGTGTGAAGCATTTGGATATCCTAAAATAGAGTGTTAATGGTTGATTAGTTTAGTTGCTACATGAAACAAGATCTGAGATCATCTTTTCATTTCATGAGCCTATAATGAACACACTTGACATGTGAGCAAGAAACTTTTTGATTAAGTGTTTGTTAAGAGTTTTACCATGAACTTTATTGTTGAAGTGTGCCTAGATTTTGTTGCTAGTTGTTGTTAAGGGTAGTAGCTATAGATAATGAAGTCAAAATCCATCTTTCCACTTCATGAGATTGTAAATGGACAAGGCATTGTCTGAGAAAAATATTTTGAGTGCATGATTGCAAGTTTTGCTTTCTAATTTCTAAATTATGTGAAGACTGTTATCTTTGAAAACAAAGTATTTTATTATTGAATGTTTCTTCTTTATGATATACTCATCCGACATAGGAACCAATCAGTTATCGACACATATAGTGCATAAACTCTACTGATTACGAAAACCAATTGATAATTTATGTTTGGTAATATATTATGCAAATAATTGCACCAATAATGATGTTGAGGGGAGGGACGAGTAAAGACACCCAAAAGGCAAAGTCCTGAAAGAGCCTTTGGGTGTAAGCTCCAGGTCGCATCCCAAGGTCACATGAAAGGTCAGGCTTATGGAAGAGAGTTGTGCCAAAGGGTTGAAAATAATTGTATTGATTGTAGAAGGAGAGCAACAGGGCTTGAGACATCGAGATTAATTCAGCAAAGTCATGGGCATCACCTAGAGAATTCATGCATGTCAGGCTCCATCCTGATCCTAATGAAGTTAGTTAATGGAAATGGGGAAGGTGGTTGAAACCTCATTTCACCACATAAATAGAAAGAAGGGAAGGATTGACTGTGGAGGCCGACTGTGAGCTCGAGGCACCTCTATCAACATTTTTTCTTGCAAAGCCCATACTGATCTAATCTTGCGTCTGATAGAAGAATGCATGTACAAGATGATAGAAGAAGATGCAGACGCAAATCCTTTATTGCAGTAGCCAGCACTCGTTCCTAGAGGGAGCAAGTTGTTTTGAGTATAAATACTCAGATTTGATATTTTGTTATGATCGATGGTATAGCTATACTCCCGCTTGTAAAGTTTTAACGAGGCCTCTGGTTCTCTAGTTATGATATGTATTTGATATTTCTTGTTTAATGAAAGTAAGCCTCTTTTCATCTCTTTGTAAACTCTGTATTAAGAAACTAGGAAGTAGAATATCCAATCGAGGGTGGTGGTGTTGTGGCGATGCAGGTTTGATCACTGCAGTATCTTCAACAATTTTAATCAGTTTCATGTGCTACATTTTTCCCTCTTATACCAAGTAGCTCAGAATTGGAGGATCTAGTCGAGCTATTACAACAACATTGCGATGTTGGTTCTATCATCATGTTGTTGTGGCTGTGTCATTTAAACATATCTTAGTGTATAAAGCTCTGAGTCCAAGAGGATATCGTTCTCGAAGATTTTCCTCCTCGGGTTGTTGGAAGACCGGATGTCCATAGCAGGCCCTTACATCTTCTCACCAGCTCTTCCCCCTACTCACCTTTTACAAAAAATCACTTATTAAAGTTAGATCAATACCTTCCTTGCCTATGTGTGCCAACCTAGTTTTCTAAATTAGAATTATATAATCCTGAGATAGTGTCCATTAGACCACCCTTAATTTTATTCATTGTGACATCCAAACTGATGGGTACTAGGCTTTCCTCTGTCGCAATCTAGAGGTGAATTCTGGTGCTAACAGACCTTACCTTCCACAACCTTGTCTTGTGAAGGTCAGTCACATATTGTAATGGTGATGCTACTATCGGTGACATAGATAGCATATCAAGTTTCTCTCAACTCTATTGTCAACCCAGATCCTGTCTCCTCACAGACGAATGAGGAGGATCTTGTTCTCCAACCCATATGGGCCACTTCATCGTCTTCCTCACATGATTTCCTTGATGATACTTTACCTTTGGATGAATCAATCTTAGAGGTCATGAGTGGTTCTAATAGGCCATGGGATGATATGCATCATCACTCTTACTTCCTCCCAGAGCTTGTTAGGATCGAACAAGATAATTTTAGATCTACTTTGAGTGAGATAGTCGGTCACACCATAGTTCCACTATATATGCACAAAATTTATTCCAAAGGAAACATGGTGAGTATTTCTCCTACCATCATGATCGACATCTCTCCCATTCTTAGAAAACTTAAAAATGTATATATCAGTGCAGATTGTTCGCTTGAAGAAATTATTATCTACACTGAGTTGTTCAAAGAATTTCGTGATGTATTCACTTTTTCATATGAAGAGATGCGAGGCATTGTCCCTCGCATTGTTGAACATGATATTAAAACCTACACAGATGCTAAACCTTTTCAACAATGACTTAGAGTTTTTATTCCTAGGAAGGCCCCTGCTATTAAGGAAGAGGTGTAGAAACTTCTTAATGCAAGTTTTATCTACCCGATTCCCTTGACTGAATGGGTATCTAGTCCAGTTCCCATGAATAAGAAGCAAGGAACCATTTGTGTGTATGAATTTTCAAGACCTAAATAAGGATTATCCTAAAGACAACTTCCCAACAACTTTAGTTGATCAGATCCTTGATGAGTGTCTGGAAACAAGGTTTTTTCTTTTATGGAGGAACTTTCAGGATACAATCAAATTCAGATGAAACCCGAGGATCAACATAAGACAACATTTATTTGTCCTTGGGGTACTTTCGCATACCGAAAAATGCCTTTCATTCTTAAAAACACTAGAGAAACCTTCCAATGAGCCATGACATTCTCTTTTCACAGTCTCAAGCAAATATTTGAAGCCTACCTCGATGATCTCATTGCTCACTCTTGCAAGAGAGTGGATCAATATACCCACCTTCGACTAGTTTTTGAGATGTTTTGCTATTATCGCATTTGTTTAAAACCTCATAAGTGCATATTCTATGTTATGTTGGGTCCTATTTTAGTATTCTTAGTTTCTGAGTCTAGGATCATGGTGGATCCTTTAAAGGTTGAGGCAATACTTTGATTGCCTCCTCCACACAACATTCATCGGCTTCAAGGTTTACAAGGGAAATCTAACTTGTTATGTCCATTTATAGTAAACTATGCCAATATTACTAAGGGTTTCATGCATCTCTTGAAGAAGGAAACTCCATTTATATGGGATGAGCAAGCCCAGGAATCCTTCGATGTTCTTAAGAAAGCCTTGGTATTGACATCTCATCTAAAGCCTCTGGAATACAATAGAGATTGCTTTCTTTATATTGTTGCGTCTGAAGGGACGATTGGTATGGTTTTAGTTTAGGAGGATGATGAGCTCCATGAGCATGTCATCTACTACTTTAGTCAAAACTTAGTCGGCCCTGAACTTAAATACTCTCATGTCAAGAATCTAGCCTTGGGTGCCGTAAATGTAGTTCAAAGATTACGACACTATATATTTCTTTGGAAAAATACCATAGTTCTTGATGTCAACACATTTCAATACATCCTTACTAGGCTTATCATAGGGGGAAAATATTATAAATGGATTTTCATCTTGCAAGAGTTTGATATCAATTTTGCTTCGGCAAAATCCAAAAAATTGTTAGTTTTTCTGAGTTAATATCAGACTTCCCTTGGTTAGATGCAGACGTTATTCATGTCGATTCATTTTCATATGAGCACATTTTCCTTGTCTCGTATTAGAACCCCTAGTATGGAGATATTTTGATCTATCTTCAAACCTTGAAGTTCTCTCAACATATTTCAAGAGATGATTGACGACGTATACGATATCAAGATAAGAACTACCTTATTGTTGGAAACACTTTGTATCTCTGAGGCATATATAATATCTAACATCGTTTCTTGAATCACGAGGAGGAAGAGTCTATTCTTAATGAATTTCATAGTGGGGCTTGTGGTGGTCATCTATTTGGGCTTGCGACAACCCAAAAGATATTTGAGCCTATTATTTTTTGCTATCTATTTTTAAAGAGTGCGTTAAAGAGGTCAAGAAGTGTCACCCTTTCCAGGTGTTCACTCAGAAAATGTGCTCACATCCATCCCCTCTTCACCTGGTCATCATCGTCAATCCCTTCACCAAGTGGGAGGTGTATTTTTTGGATTGAAACCCAACATTGGCTGGGGGGAATCAACATATTATCATGTACATAGACTACTTTACTAAGTGGGTAGAGCCCATTCCTACAGTTAAGTCCAATGGTAAGACTATTGCATTTTTCATGTTCAATCAAATTATGTCCTAGTTCGGAATCCTGACTGAGATTGTCGTTGATCATGGTAGTCACTTTAAGAAATAAATGATGAAAGAGTTAGCATTGAAACTGGGGTCTAAACATGGTCATTCTTCCCCTTACTACCCCCAAGAAAATGGATAAGTAGAGGTTGTTAACAAGTCTCTCAAGACCATTTTGTAGAAAAGTGTCAGCTAGAGAAAGTTTGAATCACATCTCATTCTTTACACTGTGCTTTGGGCATACCGAACCTCGGTTAAGACTTCCACCCATTTTTTCACTTTTCATTTAGTACATGGTGTGGATTAGATCATTCCTATTGAATGTGAAATCCTTTCTATTAAACTTGAAGTTAATATCCTACTTGAAACTTATGATCTCGAAGAATGCCTCGTACACCTAGAGAGCTTAAATGAGCAACGTCGAGATACTTCTATGACTATCAAAGTGAATAAGTGACGTCTCAAGGTCCAGTACGATAAGTATGTTTTTCCTCGACAATACGCTAAGGGTGAATTGGTCCTCTTGTATGACCAAGACAAAGAACCATTGGGGGAAGAAAAGTTCAACCCCATGTGGCATGGTCCTTATATAATGCGATGTGTCTTAAAAAAAGGAGCCTACGAATTAGAATATTATGAAGGGAATATGTTGGATGATCCTAGAAATGGGATCTACTTGAAAATATATTACGCTTCAGCCCCAATACTGGGTGTAAATCTTTGTATACTAATGTATCTTAGTGTATATATATTTTCCATTTTTTCATTGAATTGCTTATCAATTTTTCCCTTGGTTGGCAAATGTCAACAAAGTCTTCAATTTACTTATGATTCACATATGGTGCTAGTTTTCATACACAAAACTTGGCTTCCATCGCATGGGTTGTTTACTCACACAAGGGTCAACTGGTGTCTTCAGGTGGCATTTGTCTAGGGCCATCAACGAATAATGTGGCTAAATATAGCGTTCTTACAGAGATTTTATGTGATTCCATTTCACATGGTATTCCTTATTTAGAAGTTCTCCTGGACTCCTAGTTAGTAGTATGTCAGTTGAACAAAAGTTACCACGTGCGAGACTCTACACTACTCTGACGGTTCCTATGGGTATGACTTTTGGAACGACATTTTGATTTTATTACGTATAATCACATACCTAGAAGTTCTAATTATGTATCTAATGCATATGATAATTATGTTTTATATTTTCATTTTTCACATAACTAAAATAAAAGAAAACAAATTCACCAATGTACACATTATATTATAAGTAAAGACGAAGACCAATGTTTTTATATTTCATTTCTCCAAAAAATATGGTGTTATAATACAAAATTTGGGCTCACACCGTTAAAATACATATACATTCGATCGATAGAATAAACATAACACCTACGCCTATGGCACTGAAAATGTGTCATGATAGCATACTATGCGATTTGCGAGATGTGGGAAGAGTCACACCCATGCATGGGGCACACCCACCACCTGTTGTTGCATCACCTCTTGCAGATCCTCTACTTGAACCATGGGTATTCTGTGCATCAAATGAGACAGGTTGCCCTATACATTTTTAAGAACTCTCTCCACATATCCTCCCACTGGCTCATCCCCCCAGTTCCTCCGTCGAATTAGTGGGAATCCATCCGACCATTGCAGACCTATGTTTGCACACAAAAAAAAATTTGTCAGAATACTTGACACCATCCAAAAACATTTGCATTTTTTTTTATTCTCTTTAAAAAACACAAAAAAAATGAAATATGTTTGAAAATTGTTTCATATTGTTGGCAAATGTTTAACAGGTAGTGTATGCTTGTCATTGATGGCAATTACAACAGTGAAGATGGCGGGATCAGAGTGTGCATCGATGGAAAAACAGGAACAACGTAAGCTCAGGAGGAATTAGTGCAGAGTCGAATGCAGTGTGTAGGTGTGCACCAGGCATGAGGTTAACTCATGACTAAAGCTCAAGGGAGATAGCATACTTAGGATCACAGGTGAATCAAAGGTCGAGGCCTTTGACACTTAGAAATTATTCCAAGTAAGAAATATGTGTAAGCTTGGAGGAGAAGCATCGGTGATCATTGGATCCCATCCCGAATTCCTGATGACCGTCAGATCTCAATGTAGACAAGAGGAGCACGCAGATATGGAGGATAGATATCGAGTGTTAGATCCGAGTGCAGGGTCCGACCGCCGTTGGATTGAGGAGAACCTGCACGTTCTTTAAAGTGCAAGGAGTAGAGGGCTCACAAAATCTTGAAAGAAGGAGGACCATCCATCTTCAAGGAGGACACGTGGGGATAGACCGTCAGTTCGTTGACTGGAGAGTCAACGGAATGATGTTCCCTAACCTCTTGAAATCGTGATATCTGAAATCGCGATCTAATCTTAGTTGTCAAATTAAGGTTGAATCTGGACTGTTGATTCCAGTCCATGTCGGAGTTTTGGGGATCGAGAGGTAAAGATGTCAAGTAATATCATCCACAAAAATCTCGATTTCGCGATATGAGAAATCGCGACTTAATCGCAGTCGTTGAATCAAGATCTAATCTGGACCATTGATCTCAGTACATTTCAGAGTTTCGCGGATCGAGAGTTGAAGAGGTCAAAGAATAATAACCACAGGAATCCTAAAATTGCGATATGCGATATTGCGATTTAATCGCAGCCGTCAAATCAAGATGTGATATGGACCATCGATCCGACTCACATCAACATACCACGTCAGATAGGAACAGGTGGCACAACCAGGTAATGACAAGTGTCAGACTGATTCAACATTTCAGGAACATGTAAGTCACGAATCAGAGTGACACATGGCAGTATTCAACACATGTCAATCCACGTGTGACGTCAGCAGATTTACACCACTTTAGAGTTTTGGTAATTGGGAGATGGACAAATGTCGGAGGACAAGGAGGGGTTAAAGGGAACGAGCCTTGGTGCACGGTCAGGTGGAGAACAGATGGCAGGTGGGGAGGAGAATGATACAAAAGGTGACACGACAGGAATGGGGCCCTTCCTCGATACCCCACCATTCCGTACCCCCCACCTTTAATTAAAGGCAGAATGGAAAAGGGGGTCCGGAATCGCTTGAGCGTCGTTGATCTGGATTCTTTAATCCTAGCCACTTGAGAGATNGCATGCCCAATTTCGGAACCCCCCCCCCCCCTCTTCTTAAAGGTAGAATGGCAGGGGGGCTTCGGAATCCAATCCCGACCGTAGATCTGGGAGCACAGATTCTAGCCGTTCAGATCTGCTCGCTCCATATCCAACGATGCAGATGAATTTGAACAAGATCGGAGGGCAACTGTAGCACGACATAGTATAACTTCCAAAAACCGTTGATGGTTTCAGCTAGAGGACTCGAAGACACTTGTGGATGATTGACAGAGAAGGTGAAGAGCCTCTGAGAATCTTCAAGAGGGATGAAGATGTTTGTGGAGGCGATTGACTGTTGGATGGGCATTGAGGCCTGTAATTGAAACAAAGAAGGTGAGCTCGACTTTCACAGAGAAGACAAAGAGTCTCAACTGCCAGAGAGAAAAAAGAATCTCAGCATAACACCTAGTGATGATAGACACAGGGGTTGAACTACCAGAGAAGTTGAAGAGTCGCAATGATGATCATGCAGAGCACTTGATATGTGGAGGAGATTGGCGTGGTATGAGCATGCAGAGGAATGGCGAATATTGCATGCACAAGATGCACAGAAGATATATATACATGGTACAGAGAAGAGAAGAGTTGTTGTTGTTGTTGGAGTTTCTATGGTTGTTGTTGTCGTGGGGAAAATTCAAGTGTGAACAAGGAGGCAGAGCACAGGAGTAGAGATGCATGCTAGAGGAAGGTTGCATCAAAGGGATATGGGGCAGAGAGTATAAAAGGTAGAAGAATAGAAAGTGCAAGGGGAGTGCAGAAGGCACTGACTCAGACAGGACAGAGCAACGTAACAGAACAACAATAGGGCTGGTAAGCCATTGAATAATTTTATATCGTTGTAGTAAGTTTCAGTAACAAAGAATTTATTATTCAAGGTGATTGGGAGGTTCTAGGGAGGACTGGTGTCCTCAAAGGTTCA
>JASDQU010400963.1:0-10824 GCA_032191745.1 Picea mariana | reverse complement strand
TTGGCACCAGGGCCGAATTGTTGAGTAGCTTCAGTTATCCAGCAGAGTGTGGCATCTTCCAGCAATGAGGGGTTTGGCACTTGGCATTGGTCTTCATCTCTTATCCAGCCTTTGGAGGCTTATTTTGTATTGTCGGGAGCATTTTGTAGCAGCTCATACTTGTTATCTATTGTCTATCATCTTGGCCATCTGTTGAGCATTCCAGATCGACATCTCCATTGTAGCAGGTTCTTTTATTTTATGAATAAAGAAGATTTGAGATGTTTTGGCTTGTCTATCTTATTGCATATGTTTGAGGTATGTTCCATGGTTGTCTCTTCTTGTTATTTGTTGCATACACACATATAAACACATCTAAACAAATAGATCAACAAACTGTTTGACGAAATACCACAACCAGGAAAAAAGTTTTAAAAAGACACCAAAATAGTGATGATCCTTGCATAATGGCTTGGGATCATTACAGTAGGTAGGGGGAATTGGTCTCCTTGCAAGCTTTGGAGGCAATAAGTTCCCTTGCCAATCTTCTCAACTATCTACTATGGTCCATTCCACAAAGACTAAAATTTTGTGTGCTTCCCTTTTGGTTCACAAATCTTGTCCTACATTAAAACTAAATCTCTAGTTTGGAAATCTTTGCAGAAGCACTTCAAACCAACGTTTCACTAGGTTTTGGTGGGATGTGAAATTTTAATTGGCTTTGTTTCTTTCCCCTTTGAGTTTGAGAAGGGCAATGATTCTAGCTTACATTCTAGTATCTCCATCTCCTAACATTTTTTTAAGAAAGTTGTAGGGAGGGTAAGAAAATGTTTGAAGGTAGCGTTGTTTCTTCGCCTTAAACTAAGAAATAGGGAGATATTCCTAAGGAAACCTTTGGGGTAACTCAGTTGTCCCATAATGCATTGAAAAATCGATTGTGCCAATTAAGATGGTGATTAGTGATTGTTTTCTTTATGAATAGAATCAAGTTATTTTTTGTCAATTTGGCCAAACCATTTCCTTGTGAGTAATATTTGGAAGAATATTTCAAAATGATTCCTGTATCTATCACATATGTAGTCAATTTAGTTGACCTGAAATATTTTGCGTTATCAAACAAAATAACTATTTTGAATCTATTGACCATGTGTTGTTTAATAAATTGAGTCAACACCCCCTCGTTAACTACTTTGACATGTATGGCTTTTGTCCATATAGTACAATGATCAATTGTTGTTAGTACAAGTTTGTGTCGTTTGGAGGAGTTGGGTTTCAGTTCTATGACTAATCAAGACTCCAATGTTAGAATGGTTGTTTGATATTTATTGGTTGCAAAGGTAGTGTAGGTTTTTTTTGTTTACCTACACATATATGGCAAGTGTGACATTTCCTAACGAGCACATGGGAGTCTTTGAACAAAGAATTCTAGTAATATCTCACTCTCAAGATTTAATGGGCCATGGTGTCCCCATAGTGGTGAACTCTTGCTTTCCCTTTGTGCAAATCTATCAAAACTCTTTATGCATCTAATTTTTCTAAACAATGTTGCTTCAACCCATCATAGTTTTTCCTAAATAGAATTTCACTAATCATAGTGTATTGTGCGGACTTAAGCCTCAATGCTCTTCTACTTTTGGGGGTTAGGTATTTTGCGTTGGACCCTTGTTGTAAATAAAGCTTCAAATCATGGTACCTATTACCCCCCAACTTAGGGGTAACTAAGGAGATGATGTATCGAGGCCCGCAGGTAGAAGGCATGGAGTGCCGAGAGCCAGATTACCAGTTGAGCCCACATTCACGATACATAGCCCCTCTTGTCCACCACACACAACACCATTCATCCTCAACAACATAACAATGTCTTCCACACTAGCCTGGCCCAGAAAGGACAACAGGTCTTGCTTCATGAGGTAACAAGTATGGTCTCATGGTAAGTGTCACTTTAATAATTGAAGCATTTGAGCATGTTGCAAAGGCTCCTTTCTTGATTATGGAGTGTTTACTTGGAAATTATACCTTTTTCCTTATTTCACCTTGGTGGTTGACATGGTTTCCAAGTAAGTGGGCCACCCTTGGGAAAAAGGTTKCTAATGGGGGGTCTCCTTGAAGGGTCATCRTACCATTCCTACTCATACATACCACTTTCCACACCTCTTTCCCTCTGTGTCCTCATCTTTTGGATTTCTGGGTTCATTGACCCCAAGAAGGGCTTGTACCTCATTTCATGGGAAGAAGAGGCTAAATACCCAGAGGTGTTGTAGYTGGCAATGTAAAAGTCGAAATCCATAATCTATCCTTCTATATGCTTTCCCTAAGGTCCCGAGACCAATAAAAAGCTTCTCCATAAAAAATGAAGGACCTTTAAAAATAAGATGAATAAAATGYTCCGCTTGATGGGGGAATGCATTGCAACGTCTTTTAATTTCCAGTGCATATGACACTCAATGTGCTCTAACTTCAAGTGGCATTGCGGTGCTCTTTTTCTTTCCTTGCACATAACACTCAATGTTTGGACCATAAAAAATGAAAGGAAAATAAAGGGCTTGGAAAAATGTTGCATTGCAAACGAAGGGATGCAACACACCCTCCACAAAAGGCACCCATAAATGAGACAATATGAGCCCTTGATATGTCAAGAACCCCATTCCCAAAAGTACCATCCCAATCTACCTCATAGTCACTACATGACCAAGAGAGGGTCTTCTTGGGAAACATTCCTTGACTTGGGGATTGGCCCACCCAATAGGGCACCATGACAACCCTCCCATACCAAAATTTGACAAAGTTTATAAGGTCTTTGAGCATTTGTTTAGTTTGAAAAGGGGGGATTTAATGCACATGTTTGGGTTGTTCTTTTATTAAATGTGGCTTACTTGGCATGATACATGTGGCTTTGTGGACCCTTGGAGGGTGCATTTGCTTGTCTTTATAGGGATTTTCCCGGTGAAAGCTACTAATGGAGAGACTAAGTAACTTGGATCTTCATAGGGTCTTGAAATCCCATTGGATGGATGTTGCGCCCCACTCATTGGAGGCCAAAGATGATGAATGTTGCACCTCGAAAGACGTCCCTAGCACATGATGAAGCCCCATAAACATGAATAGGGGGTGATGTCACCTTCCTATGCCCTAACATCCCTCTTGGAGAGCTTGATGTTACACTTTTGGGAGGACCTGTGGCCATTTTGGTGCATTTCGTCGTGTTGTGGGCTTGAAGCCCCAACTTCTTGCTTGATATGGGGATGATGTGGCACTTTCCTAGCTTGATGTTATAGCCTTTGGAGGTTTGTTTTCGCACGTGCCACTTTGGAGAGGAGTTTTAGGGGCTTACATCCCATCATTTTGTTATTTTTGGTTATTTTGTATCCTATGTGGGAAAAAGAACAAATCGATTTGCTAATTAGACATTGTAACTTAGGTTTTAAGCCTAAAATTATGGATTTAATTGTAAAGTGGACAAACATGACTTGGGTTTTCCTCATGAGGCAAGTCATTTTCATTCTATCATAACTCATCCCTTGGAAAATTACTCTTGGACTGAAATTTTGGCCCTCTTGGGCAATTCACTCTCTCTTATTTCTTGTCATTATGGATGCTACACTTGTTTATTGGAGGAATAAAGGCTAGCGACTTCTCTTGGATGCTTCTTATTCTTGGCAAATCGTTGGAATTTCTTTGATAAGTAAGGGTTTTACATGCTATCTCTTGGATTAGGTAAGGAATTTCTACAATTTTGTGTTTTTATTCTTAAATTCAAGGTTATACTATCAAACCCTAGGAGGAGTATAAGGGCATACACCCTCCATCAAGGAATTTTCTTCTATTGTCATTTGTTGGACTATGTAATAAATAATAAGCGTTAGATGCATTTTTCATTAATATGATACATGCATATATACATGATGTTGACGATTGGATTCTTATTCCAATGCATCTCTTGGATTCCTGATGTCTGTTACAATCCCTTGACGTTTCATATTTCATCAAGTAGGTAACCTAAGGATTACGTTTCCAACATTCCCCCCCTTAATTCGAAGGGGTGTATGTGAGTCCAAGGTGAGAGATGATATTTGAAAGTGGGCAGATGAAATTTGTAAATGTGCAACTGCTGATGGCTGAATGTGCTATCTGAATATGGTGGTTTTGGGATGACCACAAACTGAATGATGATGGTGGTTTTGGGATTACCATAAACCGAATGATGATGGTGGTTTAAGGAAGACCACAAACCAATCTGGTGGTTTAAGGATGACCACAAACTCTGGAACCCTAGTCTAGGATCAATGGTTCCTAGAACATTTCCTAAGTTAGCTAGAAGTTGGACGCTGATGTCTTCTGCTAATGGGAAGTGCTCTCGATGATGGTTTAAAGATGACCATAAAATATGATGTAGAAGAAGTTGGAAGTACTCTACGAAGTGGAGGTTTAAGGGAAACCAAAAACCATATCCAGCATAAGTTGTTAGTCTTCTACTAAGTGGTGATTGAAGGAGAATCACAAACCAATCACGCTCGCTCGTCACACTCGCTTGTTGCTTCTCGACTGATAGGGCTTCGAAAAGTGAAGCCCAACTGCCAAACGTTGATGTTGTCCCCCCATGTCAGGGACAAGGTGAGAAGATGCAAATCCTTTCTCTGCAAGATGCGTTAATACTCGAGATTGGATTCATTGGTATGATTGATATATCTTCTTCACTGTTGATGACCATCACCAAGAAGGAATCCACCCATAGTGTTTCATTACTCTTGCAGTTGTCTTTCATTAAAAACACCTATCTGAAAGATGATTGTGCTATCCACAATGCTCGCAAGGATGAAGATTGAAGCACTGATATTCAACATGGCCAACTTGCTGACAATGTTGGCATATCAGAATCTGATCTTGAACTGGAGTAGGTGAATATGAAATTTCTTGAAGGACTCCAACACTCTGGAATTGGATTGGTTTGGTGTAATATGAATTATGAAAGGTGACATCCTTTTCATATACGATATTGGTTCTATGCTTGTTCTGCCTGATTTATTCCCAAGGTCTGATGATTTGCTTGGAAAGAGGAAGCTGAACTGTACTTGAATATGGGGTTGGCTCATTGAGTGGCTCTTGCGTTGGATGTTGGTATGGATCAACATCATCATATTCATCATCTTCAAAAATAGGGTTCTAAACAAGGATTAGTTCATAATGTTGTCGAAGATTCTTTCACTCAAGTGCATCATGAAGAAGTCGATTATGAGTTTGAAGTAACACTGCTTTGGCTTGCGTAACTTGCAAGCATGTTACAAAAAAATGCAGAGTTGTTTTGTTAGTGGTGATTGTATTGTCCATAGAAGAGAGGATTAAGGTGTTCAATACATCTAATAGTTCCTTAACTCAAGCCATAACTCAGACCTCATAGGATTTCTTGCAATTCCACCCCGACTTTACAATGCAAACTCAACTATGTAGACTCAACAAGTGAAGGGTGTCGATTTCTACCGAAAATGCACCCGTTTACAATGCGACTCAACTTGGAAAGCTAAAATATCAAACCACAATGAACTATTTAAAAGGTTGAGGAAGAAATCGGCCCAACAAAGATATTCAAATTGCTAAAACAAATCAACTCGATTGAATTCTTCTTCAATAGGAGAGATGTGCAAAAATACCTTCTAGGGTTTGACCACCAATCATCATGGATGTACAATTTCTCTAACATTCTTGTTCGAAATAAAGAACCTTAGATCTGTTCACATAACCAACAAAGAGATTGATGGATATTTTGATAAAATGCAAAAAGACCACAAAATATCATGTAAAGCAATAACCAGACTATACTTCCTTTAGGTTGTAGCCCACATGGATGTGTTTTTGTTAGTCAGAAATTAATTTACAACATATGTATTTCCCTATGAGAATCTCTAGATGCAAGCTTGACAAACTAGCTTGCTCTACAAGTCAAATTCGACCCCCAAAATCGTTACTTGAACCCGTGTTTGATTTTACTCCACTAGAAAATGTGTTCCCAAACAATAACAAACTTACGACCTTGCATAAATTGTAATAGACAGAGTTGTGTGAGTCAGCAGATACAATGTAACTATCACGCCATTTTCCGGTAGGTTGCTAGCCCCTTACTTTCTTGAAGGAATGGTATCATAATTCTCTCAAAAGTGACTTTCTCTTAGAGATTTCTCTTCACACGGTGTCTTCTCTTCCAAAGCTAAAATATCTTAGCATCCAAGGTGCTGCTGTGACAAAAAATGGTCTATATTCATTTGTACCACCCTCACTGCTCCAAGTACTGGATCTGAGAGATTGTTGGCTTTTAACCTTGGAGGGGATTTTGGAATTTTGGATAACTTATCCTCAACTGCAGTTAATGCATGAATTAATTGTAACAATCTGTGAGGACCAAACTCATCGCAGTCGTGGAAAAATGTTTTCATATGAGACTATGGAAGCCTTTACGGTAAAGCAGGGAAGAAACTTTCACAGCAGAGCCTCCTCATCTCCACTACATGAGAAGCCAGCTCAAAGGAAGTTTATTGATGAACGAATCAAGTAAATATGAGTTATTACAGATATGATTGAATGTCCTCATGAGCTCTATTGACTGACGAAGAGAGCCCCAACACCAGGACGTTGTGAGGTGCGCGCAAATCCATTATGGGCCGCCTGTGGATATCGCTGACTCTAGAGAATGCGCGATACCACGGAGGAACTATACCAGAATGATTACTCAATGGAACGAATAATGAACACTTTCAATGAGGAACTATTCCCGTCATTCAACACTTTCAATGGAACGAAGTCTGTTACAATCCCTTGATGATTCATATTTCATCAAGTAGGTAACCCTAAATGATTACTTTTCCAACATCATTGAAAGGGCTCAAGGATTGCTACAAGGAGTAAGAGGGTTTACACCTTTGTAGCAAGAACTTGCTAGGGTTTATCTTCTTTAGGGAGTAAGAGGTTTTACACTCCTAAAATATTATCAAACCCTGGTTAAACTTGGATTTCTAAGTTAGACAATTTGGAGATTTTGTGTCTTTTTTGGCTTTATAAGGGTTTAATTCTCAAAGAAACATTTTATTCTCCTTGTTGCCGAGGTTGTTGTCTAAGCAAGAAACTCCATTAACCCAATAGATAAGGTACTAATTGCATTGGAGATTGTATATTGTTGCATTGGTAAACGTGAAATTTGAGAGTTCGAATTGTTCAAGTTTGGATTTGAAACTTACATGCTTTAGGCTCTCTTGTGCTCTAAGGAAGTCTTGATTGGCTAAGTGATTGTGTTGTTGTTGGACTCACTGATAAAGATAAATGTGTATGCTTTCATTAATGATATGATACACACATATATACATGATTATGACCATTGGATTCATATTCCAAGGTCTTTTGGACTCCGAATAACAGTTACACGAACTTGACTCTTTATATTCCATCAACTTTGTAACCCTAACGGATTAAGTTTCCAACATTCCCCACCTTAATCCGAATGGGTATATTTGAGTCCAAGGTGAGATAATATTTAAAAGTGGGTAGCTGAAATATGGAAGTGTGCAACTACTGATGGCTAAATGTGCTCTCTGAATCTGGTGGTTTTGAGATGACCAAAAACCGAATGATAATGGTGGTTTAAGGAATACCACAAACCAATCTGGTGGTTTAAGGATGATCACAAACTCATCTGGTGGTTTAAGGATGACCACAAACTCTGGAACCCTGCTTTAGGATCAATGGTTCCCAGAACATTTCCTAAGTTAGCTAGAAGCTGGAAGTTGATGTCTTTTGCTAATTGGAAGTGCTCTCGATGTTGGTTTGAAGATGACCATAAATTGTGATGTAGAAGAAGCTGAAAATCTTCTACCAAGTGGAGGTTTAAGGGAAACCACAAACCAATCATGCTCGCTTGTCACTACTCGACTGATAGGGCTTTGAAATTGGAAGCCTGACTATCAATCGTTGATGTTGTTCCCCCCTGTCAGGGACAATGTGAGAATATGCGAATATTTTCACTGCAAGATGGCTCAATACTCGAGACTAGATTCGTTGATATGACTGACATATCTTCTTGACTATTGATGACCAACGCCAAGAAGGAATCCACCCATAGTATTTCGTTACTCTTACAGTTGTCTTGCATTTGAAACACTAATAAAGGATGATTATGTTGTCTACAATGCTCGTAAGGATGAATATCGAAGCACCGATCTTCCATGTGGCCAACTCACTGACAATGTTGGCATATTAGAATCTGCTCTTGAACTTGAGCAGGCGAATGTGAAACTTCTTGAAGCAATCCAACACTCTGAAACTAGATTGGTTTGGTGTAATCCAGATTATGAAAGGTGACATTCTTTTCACATCTGATACCTATTATTTGCTTGTTGTTCCTGATTTCTTCCCAAGGTCTGATGATGTGCTTGGAAAGAGGAAGCTGATCTTTATCTCTACTTGAATATGGAGCTAGCTCACTGAGTTGTTGTTGCGTTGGCTATTGGTCTGAATCAACCTCATCATCTTCATTATCTTCAAATATAGGGTTTTGAACAAGGATGGGTTCAGAATGTTGTCAAAGATTCTGTCTTTCAAGTGCATCGTGAAGAAGACGATTTTGAGTCTGCAACAATGCTAATTTGTCTTACGTAATTTGCAAGAAGGTCATAACATATTGCAGAGTGGTTTTGTCAATGGTGACTGTATTGTCCACAAAAGAGAGGATTAGAGTGTTCAATAACTCTAAGGGTTCCTCAACTCGAGCCATAGTTCAGACCTCACAGGATTTTTTGCAAATCCACCCCGACTTTACAATCAGACTAAAAAATGTAAACTTAATTGATGAAAGGGTGTCAGTTTCTATTGAAAGTGCACTCATTTACAAGAAAAATAAAAGTAAACTTACAAAGAGAATGTTTGCAAGTTTCCTTGATTCTGGTGTTGTATGGATCTTCGAGATTTGAATGTGTTGTTTGATGTCAAATAACATTGCTTGCAAGCAACATTGACGTGCTCTTGAACCCCTTCTTGGAGGGAAGATTATTCAAAAAAGAAATCACTGCCAAAACTTGTCACTAGATATATAGAGAACTGAAACTTGCAACCAACTTTGATGTGGGAAAAACCTAACTCCAATCTAGTGTAAGACAACAATGGTTTCTTGAGCGATTTCTGTACATAAACTCTATCACACAATATATATTCTACATTTTAGCACAATATATGTTTTAGGTTCAAACCCACTGTCAAAGCAATACCAAGGAAATGTTGAATGAATTGAGGTCAAGTATGGACTTAGTAGAATGCAGGGAGGCATTAGATACAATTATTGATTGATGTGCAACAATTATATATTGTTTTGCAACACTCCTGAATACGCGACAAGCTATGATTTGGTACAAAATGGAGTTCAATCAATAGAGCATGAAGCCTCGAGAGAGATGTTTTGCACTAAATTGTGGTGCAATCTGTTAGGTGAGCAATTATCAAAGATGTCAGCGACCCTTCTAGTATGAAAACAACCTAGGAAAATTATGTTTTCTTGCACTTGATGGAGCAAACACACTCTAGTGGAGCAAATTAGGGTTTCGTGGAGGCTTTTGGTGACTTCACTAAGAGGCTTCCCTTGAACCCACAACTTGAAGTTGTCACCTTCTCCTAAACTATAGTCGATGCATGAACAATGGGACACTCGATAGGCCTGAGAAGTTTACCACTATATCAAATCCATGTCTTGCCTTATTCTATTTCCACAAAGACTTGGAAAGGTTAAACGAAACATGATCATAGTGGGTGGTTTGGTTGATGGCATTGGTACTATTATCCCCTAGCCTAGGGATAACTAAGGAGATTATGTCTCGAGGCCCACAAGTCCTAGACATGGAGTACCGAGAGCCATATTGACTTGAGCCTGGCCTTGGAGGGCCCATCTTTCTTCTTCAACGCCTCCACCTTGTCAGCAGCAACAACATTCATCCCATCGATCTGGTCCTTCAACAACAATGGGTCTTGATCCATAAGGTAATGAGTCTGGGTATCATGGTATGTGTCACTTCTATTCTCAAAACATTTGAATATGTGCATTTAATTCTTTTTACTTCTAACATGTGCTTGGACTTTATGCCTTTCCACTTGTCCACACCCGAGGAGAATGAGAGGATGCCCTAGCAAGTTGGTTCTCATAGGGTTTGAGTTTCCACTAGTTGGGTTCATGAAAGGTGATCGTCCATTCCCACCATACTTACCACTTTTCATCCTTTTCCCTCTCATCCATCCCATACATTGGTTCAGACACTGGGTTTGCCAAGCTAGCAAAGGGTTGTACCTTACCTTGTGGGAAGAAGGGGCTAAAGGCCCAGGGGGTAAAAGTAGTTGGAAAAAGATAAAATCCAAAAGAACAAAACCTTCAGATGCTTCGCCCAGGGATCCCCGAGAAAGCAATAAAAGGCTTCTCAGCAAGAAACATAGGGACCCATAAAATAATCAAATCAAGGCCTAGTTGGAGGATAGGGGGTCTCATCACGAGCCAACCTATTAGGTCCATGGGCATGTAGCGGTATGACACTACCATTCAACTAGTTACCACGCTAGGGTAGTGGCTCTTGGTGGAATAACCAAGAGAAAGGGGGTCTCATCATGAGCCAACCTTCTCATCTCCGTGAAATGCTTGTGGGTAACATTGTCACCACTGGTCACCACGTCAGGGCAGTGTCCCCTCACTAGTCTCTTGAAAGAAAAAGCAATAAGATAAAAATATACAAGGCATTGAATGGGCTTGGAAACATTTGCATCCATGACAAGGTGCAACTCACCCTCTTGAGAGACACCCATAGGTAAGCCATATATTCCCTTGTCATCACT
>JASDQU010400962.1:0-10824 GCA_032191745.1 Picea mariana | reverse complement strand
TTAACAGTGACATATAATTGTTAGATCAGAAGAATCGCAGGAAATACATTAATTGTATTGAAATTTCTACAGGTATAACTTGAAAAGCATATACAAGTGCATACCTTTGAAATTTGTAGCATCGTTCAGCTTGTATTCTAATCTGAAACTAGACACCATCTTGACAAGAAGAGGTAAGAAACCGAATCAAAAAGGTTCAATTATTAGAACAAGCTAGAAACCCTGAAATTTCAACTTTGACCACAAATTCAATTTTGACCAAAAGTCAACCTTTGACTTTGACCAGTCAACCTTTAACTTTAACTTTGACCAAGAGCTCAAACTTGATGTTTTTGTTGGCTGAGGGCACCAGAGGGTGCACTAGGATAAGGCACATTAGAATACCCAAAAATTAGGTCCAACACTTCACTGAAAGTTCCCAATAATTTAGGTTAGGGTTTGTTGTCGTTGCAAGCTTAGAAACCCTAGTTGCAACTACAACTAGTGTTATAACGAGCTTGACAAAGAATTGTCGATCTTCCTTCCAGTGATTAGACTGTTATGAAGGTATTCTGGGCCCATAACATGTTAAAATATACGATGTTCTCTTTTTAACCATAGACAATATCACTATTGTCACCCAACCATAGGCATGAAGCCACCCCCGAGCACCTTAACCTTTGCTAGATAGAATGATTTCGGAAAGCCACACTAGAACCAATAGATAAACCCCAGTTGTAGCAGTAGTATGAGATAGAACCATAAAAACACCATTCAACTGCAGCAACAATACAACACAAGGAGAGTGCACCTCCTCCAAGGGTAGCGCACAAGAGAGAGAGTCTCCACAACCACAGAACAAGAACAATACTCAACTGCAACAGTTGCAATTGCACTTCTTCCCCAAATTTGCACCTTCAATAAATTCACCAAGATGTCACCAAGAATACCACCAAGAGATACTAGAAGGTAGGGTGCATATCTTAGGCTAGATAACGCTAGAGAGAGACCAAGAATCACCCCAGAAAATGCACCTTTGTTTCTTCCAACTGCAGTGCCAAACTTGCGTTATACTTTACTGAGAGAGTGAAGTGAGTGTGTACAAATGATTTCAAGCGCTTCCTATTTATAGTGGTTATTGTCACCTGTTTGGGTCAACTTGTCCTTCTAGAAGCTAATACTTTAATATTAATTATTTTACTCAACCAACTTGTCTTCTAGGGTTTTTACACATCCATTTAGGATTTCTCTGGCTTCCGGAATATTCTATTATAGTCAAAGGCTACACATGGAGGTTAATATCTCACGCATCTACCATAATACCAACACTATCAACAAGAGGGTTAATGATTTCTAGAAAACTCAAAATGAATGAAAATCACGATCTCACAAGTATAAGAGCATACATTATATCATAAAATTATATCCTTGCTTTATATCCCTTGTCTCTTCCTTTGAAATCATCGTTTATCTCTTCCAAAAGAGGTTATGGTAGTTCCAACTACCTTTTTAGTTAAGTGTTAATCAACTTAACACCAATTTGAGACAAGTGATAATAAATAATAATAAATAACAAGGATATATTAAATAGTAACTAATGGGTGGGACCCCTTAACTAGTCTCTTAACAAAAAGTCTTTTTAATTACGATTCCCTCCTTGTTACTCCATGATTTAATTGAAATATGTCATTCATCAAAATCCACACAATATATATTTAAAATTTCTCTTGTACCTCCAAAAATCATATATATATATATATATAGTCAAAATGTTTTGTCTTCCATAAACATGTTCGTTATCCAAAAATATATATGTATCCATGTTGTCCAAAATAAAATAGAATATCCATCCATAAAACATAATTAAAATTGTTCAAAAATTGTCATAGCGATTAAAATCCCTATTTAATATGAGAACCAGTGTGCCTCTTCTCACCACTTGTTGTTTTCTCTGATTTATCTATTGACTAGACTTTTGCAATAAGGGGTTGATTTGAACCTTGGGTATGAATTTCGCTAAGGTCATGTGACTTTGCATCATTATGGTGGGCATGAGAAGTGACCGACTCTGAAGATTCATTAGAGGACTTAGAGGGAGAAAGTACTTTCTTTCCTTTAGTTGTCTAAAGCTTGGGGATGGCAGTATTCAATTTCTTGTTGGCATGAGAAGATTGGACAGGGGAGATGATATGGTCAACTTGAGCATGTTGATTCAATGGAAGTGGCAGAGGTAATGGTAATGAAACAGTGGGCCAACCATGGTGGTGAATTGCATGTTGTTGGACAATTTCTTGCCATCCATCATTGATGGGTACTTGAGGTTGAAGAGAGACATAGGCAGGGACATGGACATTTGATAAACTCTGGCGAAGTTGAAAAAGGGGGTCTCTCAAGCCAAGGGTGAAGTTGTATGACTCCTTGTCCAACCAAGTTGAAAAACCCAACTTGAAGAAGTTGATTTAATTCATGGGGGTCAGTATCAAAGTGAATAGAAAATCGTGGCCTTCTGTTACCTCTTTTCCAGAAATTGCTTATGCCCCTATTTCCTCCTCTTCCATGACTACCCCTACTGAAAATGCTCATATCTAAAAGAAAAATTCAATCATAGTATGAATTAAAATGACTAATCTAGCATCAAACACTTTACCTAAACAAAATTTAAATATTGGCTCTTTTCATCCACACACAGGAGTACATGCAATCCATTCATAATTATGCATAAAATAACCATAAACAGTTGCCAACTTAATCCATAATGTATTAAAACATGGAATTAAAATAATATTGGGAATATGGGAGGAATTGTAATGAATATAAAGTGATTTCATGACAGGAGAATGAATATGAATATTGTTCTATACAAAAAATGAATATTTAATCATGATACATCCTTTGCACTCACATCATCCATTTTATCATCTGCAAACTACAACCATTTTGTTCTTAGTCTTCATCCAAAATTTGTCGCTTTTAAATCCCTTGGTTCATCAAAACTTTACAATAATAGAACATGGGGATGAATAAAATGTTTTGGGATTGATGAGGGATTTGTAATTTGCGTAAAATGAAATAATTAAAGGGAAATGAAAATGGTCCATGTTCTTTATTATACTTTCAACATCATAATCAACCTTTGTTATAATAAATATATGTTGATAACCTTTAAGACACTAGTTGATTCTAATGAATTTAAAAATTCAATAATATCCATACAACAACACTCAAGTTCTTATCAACATTTGTCGAAGTTCCACCAAACCAAATTCATCATCGAATTCTTAATAAAAGAATGCATTAGGTTATGCCCTCCTAAATTATTTGTGCATCATCTTGTAGGATTGAAACCAATATAAAAGTTTGTTATCATGTTGTTGTGACATAAATTACAGAGGCAAATATAAACAGAAAGTCCTGGCAGGATACTACAATATGAAACTATATTTGTCTTTCATCAAACAGAACCAAATATTTCCATCATTCTTAATCACTATAACTTATACTATTGAAACTTATGAGAATTCTGCAGAGGTCGACTTTCAATAACAGGTCATTTATAATAGTTGTAACCAAAATGAAAACATCGGCATCTGCATGTGAAACCAGAGAGGACTATCAACCAAACACTTCCACGATTGAGCAGTGAGCACACATGACGAGTCTTGTTGGGATCCACAAAGACACTTCATAGCAGCTGAGTTGAAAGGCATGCAAGAATTTTTCAATGATATCTAAACCAACCAACAGGTAGAAACAATGAGGCCACCCAGGTTCGAAACCCAATTTTTGTCAATAAATTAAATTTATCTACATTGAGGAAGTAAACCATGATGAGGGAAGAATAGACAAGAGGGTTTATAGATCAAGTCAAACACGAACCAACAGAGGAACAATTACCAGTGGTAGCCATCACATATCTTATTAATTGTACCTACAACCCCGTATTGTTGGGTTGGAAGACCAACAAAACCACAACTTCTCACATGAAACCCAAAAGTCTGGAGCTTATTCACAGTTACATCATTAAAACTAAACCCAAAACCTTTTTCTTTAGAAAACAAACTCATAAAGGCATGATACATATCCATGTTGGGTTTCGAACAGAACAAACTCTTGTTTGCCAAGAGAAAAAAAAAAGAAATGATAGTAGCAATGCAAACGCACAAGGAGTGTCAACTATCACCATTTTGTCACCACTGGCTATGATGCCACAGAAAAAATGCAAAAACCCCCAGAGTCCAATCGTAACTACAACAGCGGAACATGGGTATACCATAACAAGGAAAACCTAGAACCTTTTTTTGTATAAACCCATAAAATAAATCGAAACTAAAAATACCACAACCAATTTTCAAAAGAAGCAGCATATCTACCATATGCATATCCAATAACCTGATATTTCATTGCCAATTTTTACATAGAGCARATAATAAAACTCATATGGTTTCATCACAASAAGAACTCAAATGGAGAATACCATAAACCACATAKCATTTTGTTTTGAACCCAATTATTTACACAGAATGGAATACACAACCCAKGTCAACACCTTCATTCATCATCTCGAGCCTTAACAAAAAACCACAATCTTCTCACAGTCACCATTTGAACCAGAAATCAAAACACACTGCATGCAGACTTCCARAGTCAATATTTCACTTTTAATCATAGCAGAGTTAAACAACTTGATGCATGGAGAAGCCAAAAGAATCATACWTRTGGAAAATTGCTTATTAACCTTGAGAGAAAACAGATCATTGAAAATGGCCCCCAAAAATAAACAACAATTAACAACAGTGCCCAAAACTCCAAATGAATTCCATAACCAAAGGTGTTTTAGTTTGTAATGGAGGAAGAATGATGTGCATTTACTGCATGKTGTTTCTACCACCTCCCAATATTCAATGTTGCCAACTACTYAGYCCATGGTGGAGCRCACTTAGTGCATCAAATATCGACCAAAACTCAACATATGTCTTATAACTTTATCACTTWCCACCATCCAATGTCATTCATATATTATACCAAAAGTATATCCATTCACCATAACATATTGTGACCACCTTTTGTATTTGTATCCCACATTCATTTCAACTAGGAGTAAAACCATTGTATAATAGTAATGACCCATGCCCATAAAATGTAACATAAAATGAGACTTATGTTGTTTGCACCGGAGTTTGCATTGGGATTTGTATGTGATAATAGCCAAAGCTTTAATATCCTCATTTAGTAGCTCAATATCAAGTGTCGAATAAAAACACTTTTAAACCATATTGCAAGCATAAACAAACATCAAATTTGTAAGCAACAAGATGTTAGATGACCCTTTTTCTTTTTTTGTGAATACCAACCATTTATGTATATGTCAAAGGCATGCCACTAAACTTTGACTAGAACCAGAAACTTGGAAAAATCCATGCGCCAAGCGGACGGAATCAGTTTTTTTTGCTAGTTTTTAAGAGGTCCCACCTACTAGTTATTATTCTTGATAATATAAATAATAGTGCATTGAAAATTCTTTACACACAGGACTTGTATTGCGCTTTTGTGCTTCAACAACTGAATACCTCATCATTGGTCTTCATGAAGTAGATCCAAGACTTTCTGGAGAAGTCATCAATGAAGGTCATATAGTAGGATGTGCCCTTCATTGAAGCTACTGACATTGGCCTCCCAACATCTGAATGGATCAGATCCAAGATTCCCTTGGATCGAGTCTCGTTGCTAGGAAAGGTTTCCTTGACATTATTTCCAAGTGTCCATCCTTTGCAGACCCTTGTTGATCCAGACTAATTTTTGGAATCCCAGTGACCATTTGCCTCAATAATGGTAGAACTTTGTGATGGAGATAACCCATCCTCCTGTGCCATAGATCGCACAAGATCTCACTGGTGTGAAACAATGCATGCACAGGATGGCCATGAAGTCTATAAAGGTTCCCCTACCAGACTCCAAACCTCACAGCAGTGTCTAGACTATCTCCCTCTAGGCGAATGAAGATCTTCCCCCTCCGGAAGTTAACCTCATAATCTTTGTCCTCCATGTTTAAGATGGAAAACGGGTTCTTTATGTATAGTACCTCATCCACATCAAAGGATCCTCCTAACTCAAGCTGGAACTACACTTCCCCCCTGACCCCGTACTGGATACTTGGTCTCATTACCAAGATGTATGTAGAGATCTCATCCATCCTCTAATAGGTTGTTGAATAGCTCGTTATCCTCTATCATGTGGCGAGATGTGCCACTGTCCAAGTACCATGCACCCTTGGGAGTGATGCTAGTAGAAAGACAAGAAACAAATGCACATTCACTCTCGAACTTGCATGCAAGATCGCTCAACTGGGTATATGTTGATGTTGCAACTGCTAACGGTTTCCCTCTACCTTTCTTCATATGTATACACTAAGAGGCGAAGTGGTCATTTTTATGGAAGATATAGCATTTGATCTTGCTCATATCTCTCTTATGTTCTAATTGTTATCCCTCTCCCTGACTGTCAACCTTCTTGGAAACTCCAGCTTTCCCTTTCTTGGTTTTTCTAACCAAGGCCAAGTTCTCATCTGTTGAACCTCCTCCCTGCTTGTCAGATCCGAAGTCTTTACGAGACTCCTCCTGAATGTAGTCATCTCAAAGTCTCTCACACTTGGGAATTTTCTCCCTAGCACATATGCCCATGATGAATGGCTCCCATTGTTGGAATACTAAGAGGAGGTGAATCGGTATGAGCACTTTTTACCACTTTTGATCACAATATATATTCTTCAACTTTATCATAAGTATATCATTTATGATTTCATTCAATATATCATAAGCATATAACCATAAGCAATATCATTCAACAATATCACATCAGATACACAGTACACCAGAGTTTACGTAGAAACCCAAATGGAAGAAAACCATGGAATGTTTTCTTATATATATCATGATTACATTCATAGAAAGCACCAACTTCCAAATTCTCCAGCACCAACTGGAAGGAGACACCAACCTGAAGGAATCTACAACTCTCTAAATTCTCTAGCTGCAACTGGAAGGAGGCTCCAACCTGAAGGAAGCTACAACTCCCTGAGTTCTATGGCTCCAACCAAAAGGAGGCTATGACCCCCTTATTTATAGGCAACAACCTAAAGGAAGCTCCAACTCCCTGAGTTCTCTGACACCAACTGGAAGGAGGCTACAATCCCCTTTCCTTGCCCCGTCCTGCCTCCCTGAAATATAAGCGTAGAATCAAACTATCACTACCAATGATCAACCTTTAACTTCCATTGTCATTGATACATCAACCAATCTGTTACTGTCACTATCACATCAACATGTATCTACAATTGTCACATCAACCTATCACTGTCACATCAACTTGTGACTACCATTGTCACATCAACCTGTCACTAATGATCAATCAATCATCCAACCTATCATTATCACCGTCACTGATATACCATCATCAACCAACTATAACAAAATCCACTCACATGGATACCAAAACCATCACCAAACCATGTACATCAATCATGTATATTAACCATGTAAATCAACCATCAACCCTGTACCAGAAGTTGTACCATACCATATACATCAACTAAGTACCAAAACCTGTACCATAACATGTACATCAACCAAGTACCAAAACCTGTACCATACCATGTACATCAACCATGTGCCATCTCATGCATCAACCATATACCATACCAAGTACATCAACCATGCATCAACCATATACCATATCACTAATGATATGTCTCAATCATGTCATACACCATAAGATATCATCAATGAAGTGCCTCAAACATAACCAAGATAGCCACAATACCGAGATACCAATATAGCCAAGATGTGTTTCTAATTATTGTACCATAACATCACCAAGTGTACCTCAACATGTACCAACATCACCAAGACATGCCTCAAGCATGTACCACAACATCCAATGCATGTACCTCAAACATGTTACATAACCTCATCAAGATGTGCCTCAAACATGCATCAATGTCACCAATAAATGCACCTCATACATGTACCAAATATGTGCCTCAGATCATGCACCAAATATGTGCCTCAAACATATATCAATGTCTCAGCAAGATACCAAAGACATGCCTCAATTATGCACCATAACATCATTAACATGTAACCCTCAAAACATGCATATAGACATACCTTTTCACCTATAGTTGACCTAATACATAAGATTATAGACCTGTAACTTTTCCTCAACATCAGCAACATGGTACTATCACCCCCCCCTAGCTCTATCTTAGCCTCGCAGGACAAGATGAGTTTCACGCGGGGCCTCGCGTGACAGGCACTAAGCAACCCGCGAAGGTGCCTCGTGGGATGCCAATAGTATGACCTTCAGGGGTCAGCCAAATTAGGGTTTCACAGAAAACCCTTTCTCTCCTCTTCAATCCCGAAACTTTCGCTCTCCTTACTCTTTCACTACCTCAGATTCGTCGTTTCAGATTCTCCAATAGATCACTTTCTCACTAGAATATATTCAATAAACTTGTGTAAGTGAATATACAAATGAGAGGCTTCTTGTTGTATATTTATAACTTTTCTAAGTAACTTATCTCTTTAACTTTAGGGACAACCTATGCTTTCTTGTTACAACCACTTTACCCTTTAATTAATGACTTGTAACTGCTTAAGAGCTTCTTAACCCATCTTCAAGGCTTCCAACTTCATGACCTCATAACTCTTCAACCATGAAGAACTATATGACGTACCACCTACCGTTGGAAATGGTATGACGAGAACTATCCATATATGAGTATGTTCCATGTATTTACATTGTCCTTTATGTGTGTATTCTTCAAAAAACTTTGAGCTTCATAACCATACTTATGGGGATTCTTGAGGACTTCTTCAAATGCACCCATCACATCTGTTGACATCAATGACAACCACTTTTGTTTGTTGACATCAATGACAACCAACTATCCAACACCCATGACTTGGAAAAACCATTCAAGGCAACATTCACTAACTTTGCATCAAGAACGGTTTCACCTACAACTGCAAGCTAGTCACGGATCTGAGTGATCCTCATAAGGTAGTTGGTCACATTGTCTAAAGAGGACATTTTGCATCTCTAAGGTTTGTTTTGAGGATCATCTTGTGACTCATGTTTTCACTTTGAAAGAGTGACACAAGGGCATCATACATCTCCTTAGATCTAGTCTTTTCTGCAACATGCAGAATGAGATGATCCTTGATGGCGTCAAGGATCACTCTTTGCGCCTTGATATTCTTCTTATCCCATGCTGCCTGCACTACTAGGTCTACCATTGTTGGTGTACCCATTGATGTCTGAATTGGAGCTGGAGGAGGGTTTATGAAAACATACCATAAGTCTTGTTCCTTCAAGATCACTAATATTCTTGTCTTCCATGGGAAAAAATTGGAAGCCCCATCTAGTCTGTCCTCAACCTTCACACTGGTTATTGACATGGTTGATCTGAGTTGTACACAATAGATCTTCCTTGTCCTTCTAACATGCTGAAGAGATATGCATTGAATACAATAGATTTGTTTTTCTGTCAAAGCCATTGCTCTAATACCATGTTAATTTTTTATAATCTCATCTAACTAAGCGATCAGATCAGATCTAATAACTATTGTTGAAATAAATAACTCTTGCGTACAATAGAAAATAATGAGGAAAACAATCACACACAGTACACAAAATTCTTTCTCTTCAAGATCAATTCTTCATCAATAACATCAGAACGTACAAGAGCTCCCCTCACAGGGATAATGGCTCTGAGAAAAACTAAAACCGCAAACCAGGTCTCAAACCTAAATCGTAGTGCCTCGATCAATGTGTTGTTGAAACTTTGAGGTTGTTGAAACTCGCATGGCTGAAACTCAACGCTACTGAAACTCAACCGATTGAACTCAACGTTGTTGAAACTTTGCTAATGCATTGTTGAAACTCTGACTGCTGAAACTATGAGGCTATCTGTATGGATCTATTGCAGCAACAAATGTGGCCTCGTCATATAGCGTGTAACCTGCTACAATGGATGCGGCCTGCACTCACACGTGCGACTCAACTATACAAATTTGTTGCTGGAATGTGTGCACTCTACCTTGGGATGCATGCAACATGTTTTGTCTTCTCGCCACGCTGAAAAATCGACTCTGGTTTTTCCTCTCCTCTCATGTGACTTGTGAAATGAAGAAATAAATGTGTCTTTTCCTTTACCCATCCTATCCTTTGTCCTGGGTGACTTACATAATCTCAACGATCAAGATTAGATTGTGAGATCAACAGTTCTCATTTAACTAAATCATTAAGTGAATTTTTGTCTAAGTCACCTCATTAATTAAAAGTAATTTAACAAAAAGACATTCACTTAATTAATTAATTAATTAATTGAGTGAATCACTAGGAAAAAAATACAGATACATTTAATGACGATTTTTGCAAGTAGACACCCTTGCGGAAATCTATGTCCGAGCTACAAACACTAACAAGATAGAAAACAACTAGGTTTCAAGAAAAACGATAAGGATGGACATCCTACTTCCTTGTTTTGCTTAAACTTGAAACCCTAGTCTCATTCCAATCGACTAGAAGCTCATCTCTAGTCCTAAAAACAAACTTCAATAGTTCATTCCCTCAACTAGTCCATTAGATCCTCCACCATCTTCCCCCTCCAACTTTATACATGTCATCATCATAATGTCACTTTATATTATTGAATTTAACATGATTGGCATCATATATTGCAAAGTAATTTATGTGGATATGTTTACTTAAAAGCATGGTCATAGACAAAGGAGAAATGTTTAAGAGTAATAGTTAAAATGATGTTAATTGTTCTTGCTTATGGTG
>JASDQU010400961.1:0-10098 GCA_032191745.1 Picea mariana | reverse complement strand
AAAACCCAACATAAGATGGTCAAAAAACCCCCTTTTACCTTGATTTTTGACCCAATTTCGAAGGTCAACGCCCCCTTACCCATGTATAGGGAGCATTGATCCTTAATCAATGCTCCTTGTTGAACTATGGGGGAGTGTTGACAACACACTGTACTCAATGTTGGGGGAGTGTTGACAACACACTGTACTCAATGTTGGGGGAGTGTTGATGTTGTTGAGGAATTTTTTGGCTTTTCTAAGGGTCAACTCCGAGATACTGTTAAGTGGTTTTGGTCAAGGGGTTGAGTCATGAGTTGATTCACCCATATTCCATACATTTTGGGTGACCAAATCCTAACCTAAGGAGATAAGTACTCAACCATTTCCTATAATCCTTCATGGTGGTTAAGCCTTCCAAATCCTATATAATGAGGGCACTCAAAGGTGAAAAGGAGAAAATATTTTAGAGTGTCAAAACTTTGATATTGGAGGAAGGAATCCATCAAGCATTATCATTCTGATCTTGAGACATTGAGGCAAGGGATGGAATGGAGAGATTGGAGGAGCTGCTACAATGTCAACCTTGGTTTATAAGTACTTCACCATGTTTCTCCATTAATATGACTTGGCTTATTTCCTTCATACCATTTCTTACACACACACACACACACACATATGACAACCGTCAAAAAGGAGTAAGTCAAGCTTCTTTATTTTATCTTCTCTATCCATATACATAAAGAATAGATCCAAAGGAATGTTAGTGTCCATTTTTATTTTTTTTGTCTTGGTCAATAGGGGTCTAGATATCCAAGGGAGATTTTGCTTGTCCAGAGGGGAAATATCCTGGAACACATTCTCTAGCATCTTATTGAAAAATTCAATGGTACTATTATCTTGAGGAAGGTATGAAATTATCTTTTGGTAATGGATCATAAATTTTTGATTCAACACACATATGGTTTCATTCAAGAAGTGCATGCCATAATCTCTCATCAATATTTTTGGTTAGCCAAACCGATGAGAATATTCTAAAAAATGAATCACATTTCCATATCCATAGTCAAATCCTTAAAATGCACAACTTTTTCCCATTTTGCCAAATATTCCATTGCAGTGATGATATACCATGCACTGGGGGATTGATTGGAATAATAAAGTCAATTGTCAAGTTTTTGAATGGATCTAGCACGGTGATTGGAAAAAGTGACAGTTCATCTAGTCTTGATGGATTCTCGATACATTCGAAAATGTTGCAGTTCTTGCAATAATCATAATCCTTAGCTTCTTCAAAAAGTGATGGCCACCATTGTTATGAAGAAATCTCACCAATATGGTAAGTTAGATCTTCCTAGGATCTTCCTATTGATCCTAGATAGATAGTGGGGCTAGACTTCTAATGGTTCTCCTAGAATTCCAAGTGGATTTATTTCCTTTTAACAAAAAAGGGTGGTGACCATACCTTTCAATCAACAATTTTTTTCATGTATTCATCTGATGCGGCTCATGAGATCCAACTCTATCTATTGCAATTTTTTTCTTTCACATAAGGAGACAAACAACTATTGTTATACTTTCTCTTCTAGTGTTAGGAAATCCAAATCTACCATATCTATCTTGATCTATGCAACATGAGACCAGGTATTAACATTTGTAAATAAGATAGAAACATATTTAGGGGAAAACCAATGATCTATTAATTTGAATAATGGAAATACATCAATTCCATACCTTTTAGTGTAGATGCATTCCATTTGGCCCCTTTCTCCTTTCTCCTCCTCAACTTTTTAACCAAACTAGGAAATCCAATTGTGGCTATTGTAGATGGAGAATAACCTTTGTATTTGGAAAACATAACTCTATAAATGATTCTTCCTCCTCATGCTCAAGACTTTCCTTCTTTATATAGATCCTTGGAATAGACTTGGGAGAGCTTCTATATATTCTAGAGACTAATAGATACTTACACAATGTGCGCTCCAAGGCTCATTCCATGAAGAAACAACTCATCCTGCTCTTACCTCTTCGAAACTCCATGAATATAGAATGTTGCAAATATCATCGCTTGTTGCACAATATATTAACGACGATGATCATCGCTTGTTGTCCCATGTGTGACCCACAACGGCCCTAAAATATGACCCAAATCCTAAGCTAGAGATGTGTATTTTCTTTCATCTTTTGTTGCATTCCCTTTTGGCCTTTAGGGTGGAAATTAAGGCTATAAAAATTCCCCCCTAATTTGTAAGGTCGGGAAAGGAATGGCTGACCGAAACACATTACAATAAATTAATGTCGATGAGGAAATGTGAGGAGAGAGAAAATGAGGTCTGGAGGTCAAAGAGTACATGCAATCAAACCTCAAGGATGAATGAATATATAAACCATACCTTAGGAAGACATACTCAGACTCTGAAGAGTATCAAAGAATGGTCACCAAACAATACACTGCAGATCCATGACATGAAATGAAAGACCATGGAAACAACATAATACATGGTGGATCCATGTCATCAATAATACCATATCCATGAGACAATACAATATGGTTCTATGTCATGAATATAATCATAGACACCAAGAAATACAATGTGGATCTATGACACAACATACATATATATTCCAGGAAGACGACAAAAACTGAGGAAAGTTCCCTTGAAGTATTCAAAGTACTCATAGTCATGTGATATAATCCATTTCAACTTGGGAGGGGATGTTGTAAATTAAGGATGTGGCCCCAAACCTAAAGTATTCACCCCAAACCTTTATGGTACGAGTCTACAACATGAAAATAAATTAGTTGATGTTGGGCATGGTAGAAACCATCTAATTACTGATCATTGATGTAAACCATTACAAATGTGAGGGGACTCACTGATGAGGAAGATGGATCCCAAGGTACCTGGTACAATATAGCAAGTGTGAATAGATGATATGATATATAACACTCATAGAATCAATTGACAAGGAGTCAATTATGTAAACCCACTATTGATCACGAGGAGGCCTTCCACTGAGGAATATAAGCTCCAAGGTACTAGCTAGTTTCTAGATCCCTTTCCTAGAAAAAGTGCTAAAGTTGGTAGGAAGAGATCCATCGAAGAAGGGCCTTAATGTATCCCCCATAAATTGACACAAAACATATGTTGAGAGATGATGTGAAGAGATATTATCACCAAGTACAACTAACACATGGATGGATGACTTGGAAAGTGTTGGGATTTTTAATCCACACTTGCATCTTAATACTGGGAAGTTTAGACCCATAGTTCATCCATAGTTTTCCAACAAAAACCCTAGAGCATCGAATGACCAATCCTCAACTAAGGTTGAGGAAGGTATCACCCAAGATGTAGAGAGGATAAAAAATACCATAAGGTCTTATGGAAAGGATGAAGGATAAGAACATGAATATCCATCGAGACTGACATCCATGCGACTTAAACATGAAAAATTATTAGTACTAAGAAGTAAAACAATAAAAACACATAATGAAATCATACATGATACAAATAGAATAGATCAGAATTGTCACATATTTATTACTAGAGTTATTCCATCACATCATAGGCATACATTACACAAAAAATATATCTATCATAGCCATAGAACTTCATTTCTCCTCTATATAAATCCTTAGAATTACAACACATTGTGCAATGAAACTTCTTTCAAAACTCAAAAATATAACAGACATAGGAACATATTCAAAAGAATTTCAATATTACAATAGGATGAAAGAGAGATCGATACTAAGGACTCAATGAATCTCTTCTCTAAACATCTAGATAGCCCCATTTTTTATGTCACTTTTTCCTTTTATATCTTTCTCTACTAGGGAGAACTATCTCCCTCTGCTTCACTCTGCTCACTCAACTGAAAAAAATGCCTCACATGCTTCTGACACCTATCTACAGTCCACATAGCCTTCAGGAATCAGGAAAATATTAACTTCCCTTCCATCTCATCATTTTTCATCTCCATGACCCCTTGTGCTACTGGTAGTAATCATTGGATAGGATTTCCTGATGATTGTTTTCTTGATTCCGGTGTGCATCTTCTTGATTTTTGGTGCACATCAAAACTGGGACCTATGTGTGTTCAATTATATTTTAGTCCTATTCCGAATTGTCAAAACTCGGTTTGATGTGCACTCTTTTTAATTCCTTTCGAATTACCTTAGGCATGTGTAAAACTATGGAATGAGCATGCAAAAATTCATTTGCACTCATGTGCAAAACTGAACCTAAAAATTTGGGTGCCAACAAGAACCCACCACTATTATTTGGCTTGTCCTCAAGCCAATTACTAGATGTTTTCATGGAAGACATGTTTGAGTAAGAGAAAATCATCATTCTTCAAAACAAGCCATGATTGCGGTTGGGCCTGAGTAAGAGAAAATTATCTACGTAGGTTGTAATTGCAAATCGACCTAGGTCGTAGAATGAATCGAGTAGGCCGCATGGTGAAATATGGATTTAGAGTGCATGCGGTCAAATGATTGACCTGAAACCTTCAATGGTGTATGTGGAGGCGAATAAGGGATATTTTAAAATCCCACCATCAAACATCAACCACTAAAGAAAATTGAGGTTCCATCAAGAGAGAGTATCATTCTATGATTGTATTTTTGTTTCGGGAAGACCAGACCAAGTGAGTAACTTCAACCTGTCTATTTTTGGAGGGTTGAGGATCCATGGTGAGATGTGAGAGTAGGGAGACCAAAAATTATATTAGATGGATGGGTGTTACCCGAGCTCAATACTTTTGGAGGATTTTCTATGACGATGGATGAGAGAAGGGCTTCTGGTGAGCCATTGAGTAGGGTCCCTTCTCATTAGCAAAGAGGATGATGCATGGTGGCTATTCAATCATCTTTGGTATGAGAGAGATGGTGAATAGTCATGGGTATGAAACATAATTTAGGGAACTATAGATTACTAAAATGATGTTTTCTAGGAAGGAAGGGGGAAGGATCTCTATTGAGTAGTTGGTCACACATTGACAATCTTCATGGAAACTGAAGTGTAGGCTCTGGGGTTGCTTGACCGAATTGGAAAAAAAAAGTATGGATAATCTACTAAGTCACACCATGACAAGGGAGTGAATAAAAATGTATGATTGTAAGAGAATCAAGGGAAATACCAATGATATGATCAAGGAATTCACACATTGAGGTGGTAGGGAATGGGGAGTGGAGAATTAATCTAAAAATAACGTCGGGTGGTGGAGGGGTGGTGATATATGTAAAGGGGAGAGTTTGGGAAATATGAAGAAGGAAATAAATAAATATTTGATATGGGGTATGGCTTGGAGAACAAGTAGAAAGTGGCAGTGAAATGTAACTCATGGGGATATCGAGATTACAGATCCATCGTATTGGAGATGTGTGTGGGAGAATGTGGTGGTATAATTGACTGTGTACTTGTGGCATGCGCGAACTTCCCAAATGGGATTACTTTCCCTTTCAATGAGATGAATCACTAAGAAAATCTTCCAAAACCCACATGAATTGTCAGACTAGATCCAAACCTTGTATCTATGCCAAAGCATCATCCTGATTTGGAAATCTGGAAAATCTACACAAATTGTCAATCTATCAATCCCACTTACGTGATTGATGTACATGTTATGTTTTCCAAAATGTAATATGTGATGACTATGATATGTGATACTGATTGTACAACCTACACTATTCTACCCATATTCAATCTTATTATGAGAGTTTAACCAACGACTAATCCCTAGAGGCCATATTACACCTTCAACATGCTGCCATTAATGAGTCTCTTGAGTGGCTATCCATGTAGGATTACCAACTTGGAGGCACCTGCTTCATTGATATACACTAGCAATAATGGACCCATTCAACACATGTGAAGCTTGCTAGGATGGTGTAAATATTTTCTATCATATAATAATACCAAAGAGTCGGGATTGAGAATTTTCCAGCGTATGTTATAGTCATGGCATGCCTTCTTCCATTCCTTTTGAACCACTTGACTGAAACTGACCATCATTTTTTATTCCTCTAGTTCCATTATCTCATCTAATATATGTTGAAGAGACTTAACGTCAATCATCTGGGTGGATAGGGTGACCCGGAGGCTAGGAACAACAAATTCTAGCGGCATGACCTCTTCTTTGTTATAGAGCAGTCAAAATGGAGTGTGCTTTGTCATGCTTTTGCATGTTGTTTGATATGCCCATAGGATTGTGGAGATGCACTAATCCTAGTGATCACTCTACACATTACAAACGTTTTTAGAGCATGTCCTATAATTTTACTAAAATCCTCCACTATACCATTGGCTTGAGGGTGATAAGGGGTTTTCTTCTGGTGATGGATCATGAAATCCCACATGAGTTGTTGAAAGGTCTCATTGAAAAAATGAGACCCTTGGTCACTCATCAACACCCTTGGCTATCCAACTCTGGTGATGACATTCTAAAAACTAAATTCTGCCTCTATTTCTGTGGTACAATATTTGATTAGTATTACTTCATCCCACCTCATGGGGTATTTGATAGTGGTAATGATATATCACACTCTTGTGCTACACATGGGAGGATTGATGGGTCAAAAAAAATATATGGACCATTTTTCTAAGGGATCAAGCACAGTCATAGGGTACAACCTAAAATCATCTCTTCAATAGGGATTTCCAACACATTGGCATATGTCCCAACATTTGTAGTAGTCTTTTGAGTCTGCAAAGAGAGAGGGCCCCCAAATCCCTATGTGCAGAACCTTGTGTGTGGTATCCTTGCAGAACGTTGTGTGTGGTAGCCTTGCCAACATTGTGGCCTCCAACTATACCTTCATTTGCTTTGTACAAGGTGGAGTCTCATCCAAATTCTAAAGCACACTGATGCAAGATGCCATCTACGCTCAACTTATACAATTGTTTGGAAATCTACTGATAATTGACACTTCGAGTCACTAGTTGATGACGTTGTGCCGAAGTATACATGGTGGGAGCCTATCTAGTTGTGATAAATTCTACAACTTCAGCGAATTGATAATTTACAACTTCAACCTGGAAGAGATGGGCATTGGGGAGTTCATAATCGAGGATCATAGTAGCTTCTCCATTATGAATCCATGACAGATGATTTGGTCCAACGTTATGTTTTCTAGGCTTCACAACAAATTCGAAGTCAAATTATTGGAAAAGAAAAAACTAATGGTAGATTCTTCCATCCAAGACCGACTTGTTGACCAAATACTTGAGAGTGGAGTGATCAATGAATAATTTGTAGGTCAACCCCAAAAAGTAGTGGAATTTTTTTTTAAGGCATATACCATGGCCATGCCCTCACACTCAGTTGTCGTATAATTATTTTTGCCATTAGAAAACTTGTGGCTGAAAAAATAGATTGGATGATCGATGTTTACTTCCCCTGACTGTGTAAGAATGATGCCTAATGAAATAGATGAAGCATCGATGTGGACATGGAAGAGCTTTGACCAATAAGGAAACACCAAAATGGGTGCAATAACCAGTTTTTATTTGAGGGTATCGAAGGCTTGTTGACATTCTGGTGTCCACTCATACTTAGTGTCCTTGTGCAACAACATTTCCAATGGAGCCGCAATCTGGGCATATTTGTAGATGAAATGTCGATAGTATCTTGTATGACCCAATGTTCTATGCATTTATCAAACTGAAATGGGGGCCACCATATCCAATATGGTGGAAACCTTAGCTGGATCCATGAGCCAATCCATCCTTTCACATGACGTGGCCAAAAAATATACCAAAACATGTACGAAAGATGCATTTATTCAAATTCAATGATACATGTAGCTGGTGACATCGATCCATCATCAACCAAAGTGCTTTCATGTGTTCCTTTAATAAAATGAACATCGTCCAATCATCCAAATATACTTCAAGGAACTTGTGGATAAACTCTTTGAAGACTGCAACCATTGTCCAAGAAAATAACGTAGGGGACTTTTTCAAGACAAAGGGCATGACCATATATGCAAATGACCCCCATTCAGTCTCAAAAGTTTTTTTGGCATGATCCTCTTCTATGATCCAAACCTGATGATATTTTGAGAAACCATATGTGAAAGAATAGGCTTCCTAGCCGCTAACGTTTTCTAGCACCTCATCTGTGAAGGGTGCCGGGAAAGGGTCATGAATGAAGGCTACATTGAGACTCCCAAAATCAACATAGATTCAAATATCCCTGGTATTCTTTGGCTTCACTACCATAGGACTAATCCATTCAAACTACTCTAGAGGGATGAGGATCCCAATATTCAACATTTGATCTAGTTATTTGCGTACCTTTTCCTTGTACTTGGGATTTAAGTGATAAGGCCTCCTCTTGGTCGGTTTGGCATCTAGTTTGAGTTGAATATTCATATCTCCCAACGATATTTCAATTCCTTTAATATAAGAAAATACCCAAGGAAACAAGTCCTCGTATTTCTTAAGGAGGTCAACAACTTGAGTGACCATCTCCTTATCCCAAAAATATCCAATGATGGCCATATTTCACACTTCTTTAGTACCAATATTGTGTTTCTTAGTTTTTACCAGACTATTATAGTCTGGTGTGGCCATATCGACTACCCTCCCCTTTAGTGAGTGCTCTCCTTATGAATATTTGATCTGGATACTATGGGGGTCATTGTCATCAATATTGTCAACATCAATCTTCCAACAATGTACTACTTCTTAAAAAATTTCCATTCGGTGATGATACAAACATACCACCTTGGGTGTGGTTTATTTTGGTTGGTTATGAAAAATAAAATCCTTAATCTAGTGGAGCACCTCTCTTTAAGACAGATATTCTACTATGAAGCTAAAGGTAGAATGAAACTAGGAACTCATATAGGTTCACTTGACTGTTTTCCTCCTTAGTTCTTCCTGAATGTACTAGCTTATAGGGACCATGTCTATTGTGTGGATAAACTGATGAACCCATTGGGATTGAGGGATATTATTAGAGGTACAATTGTTAACAAAAATAAATTTGTTCTTTAGGATCCTTAGTGCCCTTGTATTTATTGGTTAGTTCAAAGTCATTGATGAGATGTAATCAAACATTTGTGAACTCAACTACTTGTTCCAATCTTTGAATATTTTGGTGGTGCATCACCCACCATCGTGTAGGCTTCCCTTGAACCACAACATCCATGGCTTGGAGCCTCCGAACTGTGGGGAAATTTTTATCCATGTGTATGAGAAACATCTATAAAGACCTTTTCTCATCATACCACATGGCCTCACACAACTTATATCCGATCCATCTCACTTTTTTAGTTATCCTCATGAATCTATGAGTGGAGACTTCACTGAGCTTATTCTGCCACCTATCCATGGAATGCTTAGAATCTGTGTCATAAGACTACACTCCTCCAACTTAAATATCCATGTGCAGTGGGCTTGATGTAGTCCTCCCCATGTCTTTTGATCTTATAGATATTTTCAATGATTGAGATTTGCACATCCTCATCCATGGGCTCATTATACCGGTCACCTTCATATGGATCTAGGGGTGTGATCATGCACATGGTGTTTGTCTCAAAGGACATCTGTATCTTCTTTAAGTTCAACACCGCATTATTATAAAAGGACCAGTCAATGCCCAATAATGTAGGATATGGATAAGATTCATCCATAATATCTATGACCTCAAAGTTAGTCTTGGTTTTTACTCCTTCTGTGTTCATTTCCACCTGCTCGAGATAAGCTATTGGGTATATCTTGTGTTGATTGTCTAACCATAGTTAGATGGGAAACTAGACCAAATTTGGTTTACCAATCACCTCCCGAGACTTCTTCAACAAAATATTCACGTTGAAACCTAGATCCAACATGACTCCATCCATGTCATATCCACCAAGCTCTATTGTCATCTTAAATTCTCGACTAGTGCACTTTTTCTTGCTGAACTAACGTACATCTCTTTCTGGAAGCAGAGTAGATATGGTAGCCTCCATTTTTTTTTCTTTCATGAAAGTAGCTAACATCTGACTCAAATTACTTGCAGCTTCTGTATCACTCAGAAGTCCCAAAAAATAGCGCAATAAATAAATTACTTGGTCTTCAAATTATTAATTGTGACCTAGTCCATGTAATACTTTTTCACACG
>JASDQU010400958.1:648-10823 GCA_032191745.1 Picea mariana | reverse complement strand
GGCACATAGCAGGCCTTCTCTTATATAAAATATAGCCAATCCAGACTCACTCCCTTTTCTCATTATCCCACGGGAATTCCTTCTATACTCGTGTGATTGTTGTTAAATGCAAAGGCTAGCTACCTTTGCGGCTCATCAAGTTAGGAGGACTGATTTGAGTGGGGATTTGACAAGGTACAAACCTAGTTCGAGCCTCCATACATAAATGGTTGAGTCCTTTGGCCGGTCCAATCAACCTCTTTGGCTCCCATTTGAGTGAAGAGTGTTCACACTAAGAACTAGTTCAGCATGGAGCTCCATTTGACCTATAAAGAAGAGCATTGGGTTGCATTTCGAAGCCGTTGTTGGCTCATCATTATCTATGCATGTCATATTACGCATATATCTAAATAACAATGAAGTGTGCCTGCCGGATCAATCAAAATGAAAAATACATTATAGATATCTTCTATATTATATAATATCTATAATGATAATATCTCTACTCTATCTATGTTAAATGAAAAATACCCCCTTACTACAACCAATCACTGAATGGATGGAATCAAACAAAGAGAAAGTACTTCAAGAGGAGAGCAAGATGGATAGGAGAGAAATGAAAATAGCTGGCCCGCGGGCGAGGTCGTGGTCACGTGGGGCCATGGCTTGGCTCGCGGGGGCTAGGACGATGCCCGACATCGCCCCCATGGCTCTCACTTCTATATATGTGTTTATATATATTATATAAACTATATATATAGTTTATATAATATATATAAACACATATATAGAAGTGAGAGCCATGGGGATATTTGCCTTGGGTTGTAGGGCTCATTTTTTTGTACTTCTAGAGTGAGTAGGACTCTTTCATCTCTTCATAGGGGGCATGTTGTTTTTCAAATATCTTAATATTCACATTCCCTAAAGTGTTTTATGCACTTTGAAATTAAAATTTAATAAATATTATATTTTTAGTAGACACCTTTAGTGAGTGGAATTTGAAATGAAAATTTCTAATTTAATTAAAATTCATTTTGAAAATAAAATATGTTAAGCATGACCATAATTGTTTTTTAAAATGTAGATTTTCTGAAATGTTTTTTGATAAAAAAATTGCATTTATTTATGTATAATTTTATTTTAATAATAAGTTTTCTATAAATCTCACATTAAAAATTGGATATTGATGAAACATTTATATGTGAATTAATTGGTATTGGCTTCAATTTATTTTAATAATAAAATTTGTTAAGCATTTTAGTATTTCCTAAATATTTTTCTATATATTTTGTAATATTAAAATTTGTTAAGCATTTTAATATTTGTTAAATATTTTTCTATATATTTTGTATTCATTTTTTTTATTTATGTTTATTTTAAAATTATAATTTATTAAACATCATATTTTCTTTAGTTTAGGGTTTTTTCTTTTTTTTTCTTTTTTTGAAATTTTAGGATTTTTTTAATATTTTGCTTAAATTTTTTTTTTTTAAGTATTTTTTAATTTTTTTTAGTGTTTTCTAAATTTTTTCTTCTTTTTTTTCAGTGTTTTTTTAGGTTTCAAGTGTTTTTTTCATTATTATTTTTTTTAAATATATACCTTTTTTTAGATCACTCTTTTTTTTTTGAGAAAATTTAAATTCTTTTCTTTTCTTTTTTAGGTTTATTTTTTCCAGCCCTTTTTTTTAATGTTTTTCTTTTTGGTTTAATTTGGGTTTTGAATATTTTTTCAAAATGTGTTTTTTTTCTTCACTACAAATAAAAAAACTTTCAAATATTTTTTTATTTTTATTTATTTATTTTTCAATGTAAATTTAAGAAAAAAAAAATTAATAAATAAATTTTAAAGTGACCATTTTGTATCCAATTTTGGGTTTTTTTTTGCATAGGGATCTATTGTCAAAACCATGGTTTCAATTAGGTCGTAATTTGCCATAATTTTAATGTTTAGAATTCTTCTTTTTTTTAGTTAGCGTCACTTTTTTATTTAGGTGTTAATTTAAAGGTTTTTCTGAGCTACTATGAGTTTTGAAGTCCATGCTTGAAAAATGTTGTAATTTTGAACCCATTTGAAAAAATGGTGATGCCGATAGCACCATGTTTTGATTTGGGGGTTGATTTTCATGTTTTTAATGCAAAAATATGGGTTTTTTGGGCCAGAGTTCTCGTTTTGAGGTCACAGTTCTCATTAAGTTCGTAACTATGTTTTTATTTTTTAAATATGTGGGGGATGAGACCTCAGTGCTCGTCATAGGGGATTCTATTGATTTTAAGGCCTACAATAGTTAGATCCTACACATGTCCATGACTGAAACGTTATCCTTCATCTTCTTCAAGCTTCCACCATATTATAGTTTAGCTTAGGAGCTTCCTGTGTGTGTATGTTGGTGGGATTCTTTCTAGAAGAAACTAGGGTTTTTGGGCAATCAACCACTTGATTCCATCTAGATAACTAAGTAGTGGTGGGATTAGTTTAGACCGGTTGAATTCTACCTCATGTCTGCATATCTCAGACTTCAACAAGAGTTCTTTCACTTCAACGAAATCGTTGAAAGGCATCAGGTGGTTGGAATCCCATAAAAACATGATTGTCTCTTCCGGTGGCTCTTGAATTTCCTGAACGATGGTGTTTATTGTCGAGCCACTGGGTTTTTCTAATAGGGAGAATTCATATAGGAATCAGTTAGCCATTAAATTCATAGCATGCACCCATTGAGGGAAGCTCCTTTTTGAATCATTCTCTTGGTGGCACGTGCAGAAAGAGACAGATGCTACAGTTCCTAAATCAATGTTTAGGTTAGTTGGGGGAGGTTCTATGGCTTTGAAAGGTGGATTTATTTTAAAGAAGTGTTTATAAGGTCTTTGATTTTGGTTTCCCTCCCCAAAATGCCTTTTCATATCTATGATCTCATATGAGAGTTTTTTTATCATCTATTGTAGGTTTTCTAGATCTCCTCCTTCTTTATCAGGACCTGAATCTTTTTGTTTTATTGGGGGTCTTGTTAACAAAAGTCCTCTCTTAGGTAGAGGTTAGGCTTCTTTGTTCATCAGTGAGATATGACCTTCTTTGCATCTTTTCATTTGGAATTCAGTCATTTTATCTTCTTCAAAATTTTCGGCTAGGGTATGCTTGGCAACCCTTTTTACGAACATGGAGATGAAAGCTGGGAGAGCATTAGCATATACTTAAATTTGAAACTCCTGGGTAGGTTTAGCCTCAGGTTGAAATTTTTTCAAGATAGTGGTAAACCGTTGGTTGAAATATTTAACCTTATCTTTTCGAATCATGGTGGCAGAAAAAAGTTCAGCCATTAAAGCTCTCGTGGTGGTTTCTTCTGCAAATTTATCTAAGAAATCCTTTTGAAACTTCGTCCATCTAGTTATGGATCTAATTGGTAGGTTAAAATACCAAGTCAAGGATGAATTCTCAAAGGTATAGGGAAAAATTTTACACACTAAATCTTCATGTTTTACGTTCAACAATATTATTGCTAATATGAACTTCTTGATATGGTCCTCAGGAAATCCAAAGGTTTCAGGGTCAAATTTTGGGAGTAATTTTTCTGGATGTCAAGGTAGGTTATGCACCTGTCCTGGGGTTTCCAGAGCATCTCTATCAACCCATGGTTTATTATATTGAGGTTTGTTTCCCCTTTCTTAATTGTTATCATTATTATCCTCCATGTATTCTAATTCATAAGCTGAGCGATTTGAGTTAGACCTTTCCTCGTCAAATTCAAAATCTTCAGGTTCGAAGTAGTTACCAGCTGGCATTTTGGGTATCATATTAAGTGGTTGTTCGATCTCAGTAAGAGAAAAATCTATCAGGTCTTATATTGTGTGAACAAAAACTTGGTCATGGGTATCAACAAATGGTCTTATTACTTGTTTTCTATGAGGAAGTAAAGGAGATAAAGTTAACTCTCCAATTTGTCGGGCGTAAGGTCTTGTGATTCGTTTGAACTGGTTCAACTCCTCGTGGGGAAGAGAATAAGGTATTTCAGGGAATGGATGTTCTACCTCCTTGTGCTGAGGTGAGTTACTCATTTTAGGAGTACTCTTTGTATGTGGGTTATATTTAGAATGACTAGCCATGCATGTGGGATGTTTTAAATCTACAGGCTATGCAGGATATATTATCATAAATATTATTATCCATTTATTGATCGGCCCTTCTTCTAGTTCCAATTATGTTTAGGGGTCCTAAATCCCTTTAACTCGTTAGAAAGAACCAAACCCACCTAAGAGGCCCAATTAGACTCATAAGCATTTGATGAGTGGTAAGGTTCTCCAGTTTTGCGATCTGTTTGGGTTTATCGATGGGCTTTAATTGTGATACACAAAACAAAATGTATTTTTTGTTAATCCTTCTCCTTAACCTAGGGAGTTCTATTGTTTGGTTATTTTTTATGACATTAAAACAAAAGGAAGATGAAACTCTAGACTAGATGATAGAGAAAAGCTAACTATGTGTTTTGGTGGAAGGTTGGGTTTAGGATAACCTTTACCCTAGCATGAAAATAATAAATGTCTAAAAAAATTCAAATTAGCATTAATACAATTTAATTAGTGGACATTCAACATCATCTGAGATAACAATTATAGAAAAGAAACATACATGTGAATAAAAGCTAGTGCAAGAAAAGTAATTTCCAATACTCTATCACCAACCACGAATTTAACACAATCGATTTCTAGTCATCAATTTAGAATAAAAGAATTGTTACAAAATCATAAGATAATTTTAAATACAGGTACAACAAATCTTACTCAACAAAGAAGAAAATATCGAATCCGAAGACAGAGATAATCCTCCTCGGTCTAAAAACATTTATGCCTTAGATGATAGAAGTGTCTCTGGTTCTAAACAAAACTTCTCAATTAATTAAAGTTGCACAGAAATAGTTCTATTACAAAATTCAAAAAAAATATTTCTCTCCAAAACCATCAACCCTTAAACACGAGCTCGATATTCCTATTTATAAATAATCACTAAGCTAAAAATCGTTAATAAAAGTCGTGTTAAGTGAAACAAAATGACACATGGAAGATTTATCTCTTTGTTCGCCTAAGATCATTTGATCCTTTCACTGCAGTGGATTATTTCTAACATATTCTGACCACTGGAAGAAGAGGTCTCCGCATGTGTTTTCATATGGGAACCTATGTTGATCCATCGGGGCAAAGAGGAATTCCTTTATATCTACTGCACATTCCTTGTACTTGATCAATTTTACACTTAAGTGTTGTAAGACTGTCATAGCTTTGATCGAGGATTCTATGAACTTCTTAGCTAGAACTGGCATCATGCTTGAATTCTACGAAATATTTGTTTCCCGTTCCAGGTATTTATCTACATGTTGTTTAACAATATCTTGTAAGTCGGTAAAATCTTCCGGTGGACCAAACTCTGGCAAATTGATGCCCTTCATTTCCAAGTTTATTTTCTCCCAGCTCTTCTCGCATTTTTCCCACATTTCTTGCATTTTTTGCTGAGGCTCTTGGACCAGAGACACCCAATGTTTTGTTGCTTTCCATATTTGATTGATACTACTATCCATCAACACTCGGATACCATTCTCCTCTTCTTGATGACCCAACTATATTTCATTGAAGTAATCGATTCATTCTAAGGCCGGATGTGCCTTTTTGAACTACCGATTCATATATTTTCATGTTGCCATACCCATTAAATTATCTTCTTGAATATCGGCTATCTGGGTGCTGAAGTGTTCTCTTTCTTTTCTGAATTTCTCGTACATTTCTCAGAACTCACTTTTTAAGAGTAGCATCACATGTGTCGAGTTTTGGTAGTACTCACCTTGATGATGAAGATCTTCCAATTTGTTTCTCATGGAAGATGAATCCTCTTCATCCTTCTTTGTTATTTCAAGTTTGGCACCTATTATGGCCATTCCATCTCCAATGACCTCGATCATTTTAGTATGCTATGTACCAAATATTGTTTCTTCCATGGTTATGAGAAGAGTTTTATCCAATGTGATTTTTATGTTTTTGACCATCCTTTTCACTACGAATTTTATCTTCCTGTCATAGGCAATGGCCTGCTTGTCGGCGATTTCATCAACGGGCTCTGGAATATGTTGATCTCTCCAGGACAACATATTTCCCAGGCTTCTGGTTGTGTAGAGGTGCTACATGGTATCTTCTTGTGATGGTTCTTGTTTTGTTTCATGATCGGGAACACTCGGCTCCTTGTCATGGGATTTTCTTGGATGTTTTGTAGGATGGTCATACTGCATGGTCTTAGAGATTGGTTTCACCTTCAATCCATATGAGGGAGTAGAAGGAAGCTTAGTACCAATTGAAGGTTTGGCTAGTGAGGTACCAATTTCTGGTGGCTTCGTTGTTCCTCCTTGTTCATCTGTGTACATGTCATAATTGGAGTTGGCCCCATGTGTATGACTCTCTCCCATCGGTGGATTATCCATTGAACTAAGGAATTCATCCTTAGAAGTGATTTTGGCATCCTGTCCACCCTTTGGAGATTCTAGTACAATTTCATGAGGATCTAGAGTATATACTTCACCTGGGATTCTCTCGTGGGTGATTACAACTGGAGCTATGTGTGAAACCTATGATCCTTCATCTTCATAATATATATTAATGAGGTCCACAAGATAGTTAGCACCCCTATTTCGCTTGATACTCATGCTTGGCTTTGTTGAATTGAAGCTATTATCAGAGATCTCACCTGGACAATTTCTTCCTGATTGACAATTTATGTTGGTGGAGCGGCACTTGAGCCATTTGGCTCTACCTATTCTTCATTGATGTTGATAGGGGTACTCCTCTTTGGTTCAATCAAAGGGTTAAGTGGAGGAAATTTATCTTCCCTTTGTATGGCTCTTTCAGCTTCTTCTAGTAACAACATCCCCTTCCTTCGTGCCTCTGTTGCTTCCATTGTTCTGTTTTCATCTCTGACCCTAAGAGATTTTTGAGTTGTCTACTCTATTCTATCAACCTACTCATTTAGGGACATCACCTTCAACTTAGTCATATTCAGGTTGGACCTTCTTTGCAGTACTCCCTATTAGTCCTCGGCACCTTCGGTGAAGATTTTGTCTTCAAACTTATCATGAGAAAATGGTCAATAGGAGGATACTTGCGTCCTATGATGGGGAACTAATCCCTTGAAATCGTTCTTACATAAGTGGCCTCTATAAAACCGATACTCGATATGATTTAGCCCTTACTATTTCGTATGAGAAATATCCTTGACCATGTAGAATCCTATGTGGAAACCATACATAATGAATGCTCTATTCTCTTCTTTGACCAGGGAGGCATTGTATCCTTGCAAGATGGTGTGGTAGCATATCTCCCGCAAAATAAGTTGATCTAGGACATGAACAGGGAGAAGGTGGGATGCGCCAATATATTTGAAATCTCTAATGTAAGTGTTAGTTTCTTCGAAGTACCAGTGACCAACATTTTCTATCATGTTCTTTTTCACCACCGAAAGTCAATGGCACTCTTTTCTATAAATGAGGAATTAAACCATGGCTAGGATCTCATCGCATATTAAAGTGTATGATATTTTATATCTATTTTCCGACAATATGTTGAAATAAACATGTACCAGCAATTCATAAACATGCCAACACAAATTCATACATGCAAAAATGTTCATTGTGCAAATTACATCCAATAAGTAGGATGCCATGTAGAAAACTGAAACCTCTCCTTCCTTTGTTGTCCGAGTCTGCGAAATATTTATGCTATCTATTTGGAGATAATGTCTCCCCAATTGAAGTTGCTCCCCAAAATTTCCACGGTGTATGCTAATGGCATCCATGCTTATGAAAATTTGGAGTAATCCTTTTCTCCATATAGTCAACAAATTAACACCATCAGATACATGTATGGATCCTATAGATTTACTGTGTTGTAGCATCTAGTGCTACTCTTTATTAATTTCTTGTTTTATTTCCACCATGAGGCTAGCAATAAGTTGGTGTCATGAATCTCGTATAAGTTGACCATGAAGTCCCTGTTTAACCTTTCCTTCGGTTCTCTGAGTTTTTAGTACTTCTACACCTCCGTCGGAAGGAAAACACCGACACACTCACCTTGTTCATTGTTGATGATGCAGTTTACCATCTCGGCATGGTGTATTATCCATCCCAAGGCTTCAATGCAGGGCATAACTAGGGTCTGGCTAGCTACCCTATGCAGATTTGACCTCAGAATTTTTGGAAACACCTCATCATACAATATTCAAAGATATGGATTGTTGTGAGGCGTTAAATCGAGATATTCCCCCTGACTAATTTTATTGTACAGGTCTCCCTAATGCAAGAGCACCACTTTAGACCCTATGGTCTCTTCTCTATCACTGAACATTGGAGTCTGGATGAGCTACTTCTTGGTTGACGTCCAGATAACAGATTTCATCTTTGAGGATAAATCCAACTCCCTCGCAACATTCAACGTATATTCTTCCCCGACCTCTGGTTCTTTTAGCTTGGGCATCCTTGGTGAGTGCCTGGTTGTCTACTTTCTTGGAGGCATTTTCTGCAAAATACAAAGTAAGATACCAACCTATAACAATATTATGGATGCAATTGAAAATGTATAGATGATGAAGACAAAACATGCCTCTTCCTTGCACAATATTAACCTGGTTTAAAGATTGGATGTAATCTCTTAGACGCGCTCTCTCGCTCCTTCGACTGCTACAGGAAATAAAATATCCATGCACAAAATGGATTATACGAATATATCTTTGTAATTTAAACGAAGAGAATACTTACCTTGTCGCATCAGTTCTTAAATTTAAGGTTGTAAATGTGCCCTGCAAAATATATCACTAAATCTGAACCATGCTCAGGATTAAATGAAAATGAAAATTGGCAGTGGAGAAGCAAGTTACTTCGTAGTTTATTTGTAGATTCAAACTTCTACTGCTTGGTCGACATTCAGGATAGTAACGTGGGTCTAGCAAAACATTAATTAACCTCTTAAACAAAAAAAATTAATCTTATCTGTGTCGAAAGAATCCCATCAAACTATCAACCCTTCTCATACTTTCAACACTAGTATGATCATCGTCAGGGAAAAATGGGTAGGGTCTTGAAATGGAAACAAAGCGTAGAGCGGCCAGGATTGTCAATGTATAATGTGGGAGATTTGACAAAATTCTCTATAATATGAATTCTTATCATCCTGTCGATAGTAAACAAGAGGATCAACGTTGATGCTTTTCTTTAACGTTTTCCTTTTTTGTTGATACCTTTAGCAAAAATCTCTAATGCTACCCCAAAAATATGTACAATGCTGACATGGAAATGTTAACTTGGATATATGGAGAAGATCCAAGAACATAAAGAGACGACGTAGGGATAACATGCCACATCATACAAATTTCTCACACGGAAAGGACATGTGGCAGTTGATTTCAACCTTTTCGTGGGAAACATTACTTTGACATTGGTGATTTCTTCTAGACACAAGTCTGGTTTCCACACTATATTCTACCATCATCAATGCTATAACAATGATCATCGATCAAGTCTTGGACTAATGATTAGTCTCGATGAGATGTACAATAAAAATGTGTGTTGTGGATCATCGATCAAGTGTTATGGCATCATCAAGTCTTGGAATCCCAACTCTCACAAGTAAAACTTAGTCCAAGAATATTTTTGAAGCATAACTGTACTAACAAAAGTGAAATCCCCTCTCCCTTTCTCTCATTTATTTTATATAAAAATTCCCCATGACACATGTCCTCAAGCACAATTAATTAATTTTTAATAATTTAATTAGAGGATTATTCACCCACTACATGTGTCACATTCTCCCAAAATTGCACAAGTGATTTCTCTTTTGTTTTATTTTAAAAGGCATTTTCCCTCACATTCCCCAATGTGTTCCTATTTTTTCTCTTAGTTGTCCCTTAGTTATCCAATCCCTCATTTACTTTGTTTCCCCTAACTTGAATTTAGTTTGAGCTGTATTAGGAGTCTTCTTTTAGTTAGGCTTAGTGGTATATTGACTCAAGATGCTCCTCTATGTGGACAACCTATTCTCTCATGTTTTGTTTTCTTTTTATTTATAAATACATTTTATTATTTTCATGCACACATGTGCATCTACCTAAATTTTAATTGTTATTCCCTCTTTTCTTAGAGTTTGATTATATCTCAAATCCCTTAACTTGTTTAATATTT
>JASDQU010400953.1:541-10842 GCA_032191745.1 Picea mariana | reverse complement strand
TTGTAATTTTTCATTTGTGAGGAGCATCGTATACTAATGTGTCAGTTTCAAATTCCATATGAATTGTTTAATTAACAACTTAATTTTTAATGTCTGCTAGCATTGAATATTACTCTATTTTTTCATGGGGTTATGGCATTCACATGGAAATTTATTATATGACTATAATGGAAATTTGTTATAAAATTAATTTATTATATGATTATATGATGATGTTAGATGTTTTTTTTAGTATAAACATTGATAAAATAAGAATTAACTTTCATGAGATTTATAGTGAAATTGGGAATGGTCAATTACCAAAACACTATTCATCTTTGTGACACTAAGAGGTGTTGGCAATTTTGTTGTCATTGATGTCAAACTTGATAAATAGGTGAAGTATCATTGATTGATTAGTTTGAGAACCATTGTCAATATTGGACATATTGTTATGAAGGTGACTTGAATGTCAATCATTGTCAATATTGGACATAATGTTATGAAGGTTGGACATAATGTTATGAAGGTGACTTGAATGTCAAGCATTGTCAATATTGGACATAATGTTATGAATTTGACTTGAATGTCAAGCATTTTCAATATTGGACATAATCTTATGAAGGTGACTTGAATATCAGTAGAAAGATAATATTGACTAATATATTGTATGATATTGATACACTCATCCTATATTCTATAAGGTTGATATTGTGTCATTAACATCCATGCACAAAAGAAGAAACTGTGAAAAAAATGTCCAGATAAAAAGGGTAAATGGATAATGCAATATGGATCCATACAAAACACAAAGAAAGAAGTTAATAAGAAATGGTCAATTAAAGGTGATTCAGAAAATCTCAATTGAAGAAGAGTCCAGAGATGAGACAGAATGCCAATGATGGATGTTTGGTGAGGAAGCATTGACACCATCGACTCACAAGTCGATTCAATTCAAACAACAATAAGGTCGATTATCTGGAAGGTGATCGACTACAAGATGAGTCAAAGACAAGCCGACCGACTGCAAGCTTGTAGATTGATGGAAGTTGGAGAATACAATTTGATTGATTTCAAGACGAGTCAAAGACAATTCGACCAATTGAAGGTCGAAGTCGAAGGAAAATTGAGTCGGGAAATACAAGTTGATCAAATCCAGTCAAGATAGCCAAAGTCATATTTCTCAAGTCGGTTTTCTTCCAAGTCGAGTCAGTCCAAGAAAGAAGCAACCTAAAGAACGAAGTCGAAGAAAAATTAAATACAAGTTGGGTCGAGGATGAAGCAAGATGGGTCGACTATAATTGAAATACTCAAGTTCAAATTTCTCCTAGTTGAGTCAACTAAAAAGATGTTTGTCAGTCGAATGAGGAAGCAAATATGAAAAAGGGTGAGACCAAGTCAAATATTTAGTGACTAGCAGTTGAGAAGGAATTGATTTTAATATAACCATCAAGTAAAATGTTTACAAGTTGATTTTAAATAATCACCAACAAAGGATATATGTGGAGGTTGATTTAGACATTCACGAAAAGGTAATATGTACTGAAGTCGATCTGGCATCCGATGACAAAAGGAAAATCTAGGAAAGTTGTCTTCAAATAATCGCTTGTACCGACCACCTCACATGTTCTGGGGAAATTTCCTATGCTTCGGCTAATTGGGCATGTTCTGCAAAAAACCCATGTCATAGAATTTTAAAATTCGTTTCCGTCACTCCAAAATCTTCATATGAAAATCGTTGTCTAAATTGGTGTATGAAAATCAGTTAATAAAAGTTACCATTTGTGTTAATTAAGTGAAGGGATGCAATGTTTCATTCCAAAATGACACATTGCTTCAAAGTGGCACCCTTTGGAGGACTATATAAGTAAAGGAATATGAAGGGAAGAGAGTGTCTTGGTGGATATATATATAATGGATTGAATAAAAGTTTATTTTATAAGGTTGGTTTACAAGATGAGTCTTGTCATGAGGATTAGATTCCTAACATCTCGGTTGGATCTGAGATCAACAAGATGGGTCTTGTTATGAGGGTTGGATTCCTCATTTCTCAGTTGGATATGAGAAGTACATGTTGGGTCTTATATCAGAGAGTTGAATCTCTCATATTTAGTTGAAGTTGAAGATATTAAAGGATTTTTTTATATGTATTCATTCAAATAAAATAAATAAAAGAATTATATTTTATCTACTTCATATAGTTTGTGTTATACGTGTTTATAAATAATTAATTGAACTGCATGTATCTTATTCAGTTGATTTAGGTAATCTATGAAAGTGTGAAAAAGTAGACAAAAGTTCCAGACACTGATTCATCCCCCCCTCAGTGTCAATGTATGTTTCAACAATGGGTATCAAAGCTGGTTCCTTCACTATATTTTAACCACTCAAATGTTCTAAAGAGAACAATTGGTATCAAAGTAAGGTTTTTTCAAGGAAAAACAGTCTAATCACTGGAAGGAAGATCCTACTAAACACACAAATGGATGAACAAATGGCTCTCTTCACAAATGAAGCTCCTTTATTTGATGGAACATACTACTCTTCATGGAGGGAAAGAATGAAAATATATCTAAAGTCAATAGGATTTGGAGTTTGGGACTTAGTAGTAAGTAATCCTTGGTACTTAACTACCTCAATGAACAAATCCAAAACTGCAAAATAAGCAAAGAGAAACAATTCAATGGCATTAAAAGCAATCCAGAATGGACTTTCAGACTGAATCGAAAAAAAGATGGGATACGACACCTTTGCTAAAGTATTATGGCTCCAACTAGAGAGATCTTGTCAGAGTAAAGTGAAAAACATATAAAAAGAAGACAATACCAACAAGGAATTGATGCAATCCCCGGTCATAAATAAAGAAGACAATTCAAACAAGGAATTGATGCAATCCCCGATCATCAATAAAGAAGACAGCTTAAACAAGGAATTGATGCAATCCCCAGTCATCAAAGAATACGACAACTGAAACAAGGAATTGATGCAATCCCTAGTCATCAATGAAGAAGACAACTACATCAAGGAATTGATGCATACCTCGGTAATCACTGAAGAAAAAATATAGAATCTTAAGACTAATGTTATAGCTACATTAGAAGATATTCATATGGAACTAGGAAATGGTATATATATTGAAGTTCCCATGGAGGCTCTTGAAAATATAGAATACACAACTATGTTCACTCTAGAAGAGTTGGAGAAAATTCAAAAGAAAGATATGTTGCTACTACAATAGTTAGATCAATCTAACAACCATGAAGAGAAAGAACAAAAGGATTCAGCTAGAAAACAAGGAAGAAATCAAAATATTGAAGACTAAAGTTGTTGATCTAACAAAATAAATAGAAGAGTTGAAGGCATATGACAAAACCAATAAATGCACAAAAGTCTTGGATGAGACAAAAGAAATAGTCATCAGTCTAAAGACTCAACTTGAGGAAGCTAAGGAAATAGAAGAAGACTCTAAGATCCAGTTGACTAAAACGGAAGAAGAATGTCACGTGTTGTAATTGGAAGTTATCAACCTCAAAAAGAAGAATGAAAAGAAAAAAGAAAATGTCAAATACCAGAATATCTCATCCATCCATCCTCAATAAGATCTGGAACAGTCAAATACCAATCTATGACAAAATTGGTCTTGGGTACAATAAGAAAGAAGAAGGTGGCAAGTGGAACAACACTCACAAACATGAGAAAGTATTATCCTCCTCAAAAGGAAAAAGTGAAATAAAAAACCAAATACAAACCATGAACTTTGTTAAAGGAGAAATCTATAAGAGTAAAAAAAAAGAAACATATCAAAAGGTAGACTTCTCATGTCACAACAGACTCGAGTATGGAAACACCTTCAATGGTTATTATTTTTCTTGTAAAAACTTTGGTCACAAATAATTGGAATGCAAGAGTCCTAAAAAGAAAAATTCAGGAAGGTCTAATAACTTAATGAGATGTTGGATATGAAATTATGTTGGGCACACAACAAAGTTTTGTCATACCATGAGATGCTACAATTGTGATAAGTTTGGGAACAAATCCCAAGAGTGCGGTAAATCAAGAAGACAACCCATGAAAAATAATCCGTACAAGTTAGGAAGGAAATCTAATGAATTTTGGAAGAAAATAAGAGAGGATAAATCTCAAAGGACAAATGTAGAAAAGAAAAATTCATCAAACAGAGTTACTTATGGAAAGATATGGAGAATAAAATCTAAAGAAGAAAGCAATAAAGATGACGAATATATTGCACCTAAAAATGAAGAAATTGATAAGAATAAACTGATGGATGAAACTCCTAATAAGCAATGTGAAATTCAGAGCTTTGCATATGAAGAGGAACAAGCTCAAGGAAGAAGAATTTCTAAAGAAGAAGATGAAAAAGATTATGGTGCACAAAACAATGGTGATGATGATGAACTCTCAAAATCAAATCAGTCCGTAGAATAGTGTGATAAATAGAAAAAATAATATCTAAAGAAGAAAACAACAAAAGGAGTTCAAAATATATAAAGATAGAGTATGAACAGAGAAACGTTATTAATGATATGAAAGAACAGTAAATATCTCTTGGAATCAAAGAATTAAATAATATCAAGAAGAAGAAGAAATAGATCAAGAAGAACAATAAGCTTCACACCCTTGTCTGTTATGACAAAGGAGAAGACAGTAAAACCCTATTTGAACACAAAAATCCCAAGAGATTGAGATAACAACCGACACATTCATAGGGGGAGAAAAGAAGAAAAAAATGTCTTTCCTGTGTCATTGATGTCAAAAGAGGAGAGATAAACAATAAAAACAAAGTCCAAAATAAATGGGACAAAGATAGATGGAGCATCACCTCAGGGGGAGAATCATGTCAGGGGGAGAAGAGAAATATCCCCTTTGTCATTGTTGTCAAAGGGGGAGAGATAAAGAGTAAAACAAAGTCAACTCAAAGGACTCAAAATACATAATACATTTTAAAAGGGAAGTAAGATTGTTTTACTAAGGTTGTCATCAATAAAAAAGGGGAAGATTGTTGACAATTTGGTTGTCATTGATGTCAACCTTGATAAATAAGTCAAGTATCATTGATTGATTGGTTTGAGAAGAATTATCAATATTGTACATATTGTTATGAAGGTGACTTGAATGTCAAGCATTGTCAATATTGGACATAATATTATGAAGGTTTGACATAACATTATGTCCAACCCCTTGGGGGCTGGCACTTGGCCATATGAGCCAATGTGACCCTGTAGAGGGGGCGTATGCCTGGACCAGAGGGGCTTAGCCCAATATTTTTTACAAAGTGGGTGTTTTCCCTTATATTAAGTGATTTTAAATGATTTTATTCAACAGATTTGGAGAGTTTTGGCCAATATTGGGGGATATTGGGCCCTTTTTGAGGTCGGATCTTGGGGGGAAGTTGGGAAATGGTTAACAACTTTAGATCTATATAAACCATGCCCTATTGAGAAAATGGAAGGAAATTCAGAGTAGGTTTATGCTAAATATTTTCCAAGCCAAAGCCATTCTTATACAAGGAAGATGTTGAGTAGCGCACCTTTGCGGGCCATTTCTAGGAGCTCAGGTCAACTGATTTCAGTGTCATTTCTTTTGTTGGGTTCTAGAGATCTAGTAGAAAAAGACCAGATCATTTTTGTAACCTTTTGGCACTGGTGTGATGTACTTTTAAAGCTTCGAACAGAAATAAGAAAGCCTCACCCACTAAGACAAAGGCCCAGAGACATAGACGAGATTGCCGAACTCCGTTATCACAATGGTGTTTATGGTTTGCTGATGTTTATGCTTTATTTCAGATCTGTATATGTGCATATGGCTGTGATGTTTCTTCTATAATTATTCTTTTTTCTTTCAGCTTCCTAATTGGTTAATAAACACATGCATAATAACTCAACCATCGTCGTTTAAAAGATGTTTTCGAATCAATATTGGACATAATGTTATGAAGGTGACTTGAATATCAGTAGAAAGATAATATTGACTAATATATGGTATGAGATTGATACACTCATCTTATATTCTATAAGGTTGAGATTGTGTCATTAACATCCATGCACAAAAGAAGAAACTGTCCAAATAAAAAGGGTAAATGGATAATGCAATATGGATCCATACAAATCAGAAACAAAGAAGCTAATAACACATGGTTCATTAAAATTGATTCAGAAAATATCAATTGAATAAGAGTCCAGATATGAGACAAAATGTCAATGGTCGATGTTTGGTGAGGAAGCATTGACACCATCGAGTCACAAGTCAATTCGATTCAAACAACAATAAGGTCGATTATCTGGAAGTCGGTCGACTGCAAGTCGAGTCGAAGAGAAGTCGATTGAATGCAAGCCAACAGATTGATGTAAGTTGGATAATACAATTCGATCAATTTCAAGACGAGTCGACCAACTGAAGGTCGAAGTCAAAGGAAAATTGAGTCGGGAAATACAAGTTGGTCAAAGGACGACCAAAGTCGAATTTCTCAAGTCGATTTTCTTCCAAGTCGAGTCGATCCAAGAAAGAAATAACCTAAGGGTCGAAGTCGAAGAAAACTTAAATACAAGTCGGGTTGAGGCTGAAGCAAGATGGTTCAATTATAATTGAAATACTCAAGTCGAAATTTATCCTAGTTGAGTCGACCAAAAATATGTTTGTTGGTCGAATGAGGAAGTAAATACGAAAAAGGGTGAGACCAAGTCAAATATTTAGTGACTAGCAGCTGAGAGGGAACCGATTTTAATATAACCATCAAGTAAAATGTTTACAAGTTGAGTTTAAATAATCACCAACAAAGGAGATATGTGGAGGTCGATTTAGACATTCAAGAAAAACTAATATGTACTGAAGTTGATCTACCATCCGACGACAAAAGGAAAATCTGGGCAAGTTTTCTTCAAAGAACCGCTTGTATTGGCCACCTCGCACAATTTCTAGGGCAATTTTCTAGATGTAGAATTTTAAAATTTGTTTCCATCACTCCATAATATTCATACGAAAATCATTGTATAAATTGTTGTACGAAAATCAATTAGTAAAAGATTTCATTTGTGTTAATTAAATAAAGGGGTGCAATGTTTCATTCCAAAAGGATACATTGTTTCAAAGTGGCAACCTTTGGAGGACTATATAAGTAAAGGAAGGGAAGATAGTTTGTGTGTGTGTGTGTGTGTGTGTGTGTGTGTGTGTGTATATATATATATATATATATAATGGATTGAATGAAAGTTCATTCTATCAGGTTGGTGCATGTTTACAAGTTGAGTCTTGTCATGAGGATTGAATTACTCACATCTCAGTTGGATTTGAGATCAACAAGCTCGGTCTTATTATGAGAGTTGGATTCCTCATTTCTCAGTTGGATCTGAGAACTACAAGCTGAGTCTTGTATCAGAGAGTTGGATCTCTCATATTCAGTTGAAGTTGAAGATATTAAGGGATTGATTTTATATGTATTCATTCAAGTTAAATAAATAAAAGAATGATATTTTATATACTTCATACACTTTATGTTATACATGTTTATGAATAATTAATTGAACTGCATGTATCTTATTCGGTTAATTTAGGTCTATGAAAGTGCGAAAAGGTAGCCAAAAGTTCCAGACATTGATTCACCCCGCCCTCTTAGTGTCAATGTGTGATGATCCCACAAAATAAGGGATGCATAATATCTACTGCTAGCATTGCAGGTATTTTGGGAGGACTTACCCCATACACATACACGGCCTCAAAGAATGAAATCATAGGGCTAACTAAGAACGACACAATTGATCTTGGTAAATATGGGATTAGAGTCAACATTGTCTCTCCTTATGGTGTGGCCACGACCGTTGTAAACAATTACATGAAACAAGGCAATGCCTCCTTCCTTGTTTCAGAAGAGGATAAGGCCGCCTTGGAGGCCTTTTGTAGTAGTGTTTCCAACTTAGAGGGAGTGACTCTTAAAGCAAAGGACATTGTTGATTCTAGGTTGTACTTGGCTAGTGATGAGGCTAAATATGTTGGCGGGCATAACCTTGTAGTGGATGGTGGAGTCTTTGTTGTTAATCATTCTTGGAAGCTCTACCAATGATAATTATTTATGCTAATTCTGAGTGAAGCAAGAGTCCTAATAGTAATATTGATGATAGTTCTTAATGCTAATTCTAAGTGACACAAGAGAGTCCCAATACTACATATATAGTAATGTTAGTTCAGAGTACTCACAATAGCGTCATTTGCCAGCCAATTTTAGTTTGCATGGTTGTAATTTATCAGTTTGTATGGTTTGTAATTTGTCATTTGTCAAGAGCATCGTATACTAATCTGTCAGTTTCAGTTTCCATATGAATGGTTTAATTAGCAACTTAATTTGTAATGTCTGCTAGCATTGAATATTACTCTGGCTTTTCATGGGGTTATGGCATTCACATGGAAATTTATTATATGATTATTATGGAAATTTATTATATAATTAATTTATTATATGATTATATGGTGATGTTAGATGTTGTTTTTTAGTATAAACACTGATAAAATCAGAATTAATTCTCATGAGCTTTATAGTGAAATTGGGAATGGTCAATTCCCAAAACACTATTCATCTTTGTGAAACTAAGAAGGTTGAAGATGAAAAACATTGTCTCTTATAATGTAGGACATATATACCCAAATTAGATCTTAATTTCAAAATATTTCTCAGGCTGACCTTTTATATTAGCCAAACTATTGTTATCTTGAAACAATTCTCTTAATTCTTTTTTTGGATAGAAATAAAATTCTAAAGAATTTCAAGTAATTATTTACCTTTTTGAGATACACATTAATCATTATCATCATTATAATTAGTAGAGATATTATTAAAAATATAAAAATAAATTTTATATTAATTTATTAGCTTTGTTAAATATCTTAAGTTTTGGATAATTATCTTGTTTTCTTACCATCAAAGAAAATGAACTCTTAATTAATTAGAAGTAGATAATTTCAACCTAAAAAATATCTACAATAATGTTGATTTCATTACCAGGAAAGTAACAAGATGATGAAGTAACAAGATAATACTTACATATTAATTTAAAAAAATATAATATCTATAATAATAATATTATATGTAAATCAATTATAAATAAATTTGTTAATATCAAAATTACTCTATAAAAAAATTATAAATAAAAATAAAAATATTATAAAAATAATATTTATATTATTAAATTTTTTATTTAAATCTATTTTAAAAAATTTAAATCACGAAAAAAATTATATCTTTCCATTCAAAATATTATATATTTCCATTTAAAAGATCATGATTATACATCTAACTAAATTCATACACGAAGGTCATAATCGAATTAATGACTTTGACTATATAGTACCAAAAATACATTAAAAATACATCTAACGAATTTCATACACAAACGTCGTAATCGAGTGACTAGTGATAAAAAAAACGGAAGGGACAACTCAAATTAGGTGGATGGTCAAATCGCAACTATAATCAATAGCCCCAACCTACCCTTCATAATTTCAAATAAGCCATAAACCATACGAAAAGCTGAGGCGATAAGGATTTAAGTCATTGTGATAGGGACTTTTGCTTTTCTTTTTCCTGTTTTTTCCCAACCTCACACAGATAAATGTGTTGTGTTATTTGGAAAAATTTCTAATACAGCATGCGAGAGATGAGTAATCAAATTTGATTTGATTTTTTTTTAAGGGTTTTGATGGGTTATTATTAATTTTAAGATATATATTTGTTCAATTTTTTTATTATGAAAATTTGAAAAAGTAATGTATTTTAATTGACAAGAGTAAACTATGTATATATTTAAAAAAATTATTATAAACAAAATATTGTTTTTCTAATTATATAAAATATTAAAATTTAAAGAAGAACTTTAAAAATATTGAAATTAAATAAAAAGTAATAATAAACATATTTTGTAATTTCAACTTCAACTTTTTTGATGTGATTGATAGATAGATAGATAGATAGAAAGAAAGAAAGAAAGAAAGAAAGAAAGAAAGAAAGAAAGAATTAAAATTCATAAATATTGAGCCATGATTTCGTCGAAGAAATTTTAAGTGTTAAAAATGACAATATAAAATTTTAGACTCAATCATAGAATCAAACATTTTTGTAGACACCCATATAATACATGATGTGTCCATATAAAACATGAGTGTTGCATCTTATATTCATATTTTGAGCATGCTTTGGTCGTCCTTAACATTGGGAGTCATGTTCATTCTAGATCTAATTAGAAAATAAGAAATTGTTGTAGATCTCGATGTCTTTGTTGAAGGGTGATAACTCCATCCAAATACTATAAAAGGAATAA
>JASDQU010400952.1:0-10824 GCA_032191745.1 Picea mariana | reverse complement strand
TCCTGCTTTCATAGATATAGTTTCTTTCTTTCATAGATTAGAATAAAGTTTTATTGTTGTTGTAGGATAGATAGACTTTGCTTTGATAGATTAGATAGTAGTTTGCTTATCATATACTAAGCATTAGTTAGTAGTTCTTCTTGCTTTCAATAAAATAGATTTCCTTTCATGCATTAGAAATAGTTTTGCATTAATCATTTAGTCCTCTTGCCTCTTAGGCGAGATAGTTGTTCGATGATAAGTTTTAATTTGATTGCTTGCAGTAGTTAGTTGCCTTTGCTTACTTGTCTATTTTCTTTAGTAGGTTAGATAGTTGTCTTTACTTACTTGTCTATTGCTTTAGTAGGTTAGTTAGGTGCCTTTACTTACTTTTCTATTGCTTTAGTAGGTTAGTTAGGTGCCTTTGCTTGCTTGTCTATTTTCCTTAATAGGTTAGATAGGTGTCTTTGCTTGCTTGTTTATTTATTTTCTTTCATAGGATAACTGCTCATTGAATGTAGGTTGGCAAGTTAAAATAGTTTTCTTTTGTTAGTTGCTCATTATTATGCTTAGTAGTTTTCCTTTTCTTATTGTTGAACTAGTTTTCTTTGAATAATGTTTTTGACTTGATTTTCTTAGGACTATGCATCGATCCTTAGCCCAAAAGTACTTAGGTTACCGAATTTCAATTTTCTTAGTAGGGTTTGTTCATTAGATAGCTTTGTTTGAGTAGATTATCCTTAGATAGCTACCTTCCTTAGTTAGACTATACTCCTACCATCCTTCTACCTTTGGCATATATTTTTTTACAACTCTAAGTTTACTTACCCCGGGTTGACAATTTAATTAAGGGTTTTTAGTGTCTTTTTAGTGCATATAGAACACCCATCAAGAACTGATGAATATGAGAAATAAATCCCTCGATGAAAGATAAACTGATCGAAATGGTAGAAGAATAAATAGAAAAGGAAAAGTTACATATGTCAAAGCATAGGCTTTCAGAAGAGGGAAATCCAATTTATAGTGGAATAGATGTTGTTGTTGTTTCTCGTCCATCACCACAAGCAAAGCAAATGAGTTCAATAGAGATCAATCCATGCAATATCTCATCAAGAGAACTTGTTTTGGATGACCAAATGCTGGAGGATTTTCTTGGATCTGATTATACAATAGGTGAAATTAGAGAGGAAACTAGTGCACAATAATGTGGCCAAGAAGTTCCTATGGTACAACCTCTTGTTGGACAGTCAAACGTTCCAGAAACTAGTCAATCCCATGTCAACTCTCCTCCTATATTTTATCTTCCAGTGATCGAAGGGGAAAGAACTGTAATATTGTTAACTCCACAAAATAGAGGTTAAGAGTGACAGAAGAGGGGTTCATCGTCCCTACCTAGATTGAACAGTGTGTGGCGAATAACTCCTAAACACATTCAAGTTGATGAAAGTGGTCAAGAATCACTTGAAGGCGAGTTACCTAACCGTACTATTCGTTATCATTCTTATAAAATCATTAAAGAATATTTTGAACCAAAATCCAATGCTGCTAAATGTTAATTATTTTTGGCTTTGTTAAAATCTAGAAGTTTGACTATTGTTAGGAGAATTTTAGGTATTAAAACAATCAAAATATTAGAGACAAGTCATAATATTATTAGAAACCTTGTAGATACTTTTCAAAGAATTGATAATAAATATCATTCTAAAGACTACAATGGAGCTCGATGTGTCTTGTCACAATTGATTGTTAGAATGATCACAAGAAAACATTGTTTCCTACAAAAAAACCTCTCATATCATGAAATGCAATGTCAAAACCCTTAAAAAGTATTATCATATACGATATAGCCTCGAAATAGGTGTCCCAAAAAAATTGTGGGCCTTCATTGGCAGGCTACCTCATTCTAACATGAATTTAATTGGAGTAGTTTAGGGACTAGTACGTGATTTCTGGCATGAGAACACTAGGCCTTTTTCCAACCACAAAGATGTACTAAAATTGACAAGGGGATCTAGGGACCGTGAACCCCATTAAACACTTTCTTGACATTACATAGATTGAATTGTATGAGATATTCATGACAATACATAGTCCCCTTAACTTGGGCCAAAGAACTTTCCATAAATGCAAGCCTTGGTATGTTTGAATAAACACAATTTGTAACACATGTTGTATATATCACATTGAGTATGGTTATTTTTTATCACACTGTTACACATCAAATTTCCACACCTAGGTACCTCACCCTAAGTGTCACAAGTGTCGTAAAAGTGTCATATGCACCTTGCTAAGTGTCGCATACACCTCCGCACCATGAAATAACATATGTCACAATCCATAGTCAACATGGAGGAGAAATATATTATATGAATGTAAAAATACTATGTGCACATGAATTATTATTATTATTCATGAAAAGGAAATTAATTTAGTGTGATAATCCATGTTGGCATAGGGGTAGACCCAGGGTTCAATGCTCAAGAGTGCACCAACAAAGCCCTAACTATCGTCCCTTTCAGCAACACCTGCGAAATAGATGAAGTCTCACCCTAGGTAGAGGCAGGGGTGGTTGCAATACTCAAGTGTCTACAACCTTAGCTGGAACACAGATCTATGATTATATCACTTGCAGTGCACTTAACATCGATCATTCATCAATATTCAAACCTTATTATACTTCACAGATAGCATAGAGCATCACAACATTCACTTAGATCTAAGATATTTCAGCACTTAGAAACATTAAAATAGATCATATCCAGTAGGTCGACACTAAGCATCTTCATACATATCAGATCTAACATTCATACACATCTAAGAAGCGCAAAGCATAATTAGATATATATAAATATATTGAAGCACTTAGCAAAGAAAGAGATAAAAACATTGAACCACATCACAAAGCACCACACACAAATTTATGTGGTTCACCCCCACCCTGGGGCTACGTCCACCAACCCTTCTTCTTTATTACTGTCTTTAACTGGTTACAACACAAACCCACTCAAAACCCTTACTTTGCACAGGACAGAAGATCTGCGCAACTTGCTAGATCCTTCTTCCTTGCACTTTAGCACAAAGCCCTCTACAACCTCTTACAACAACTTGGGTTTAGCTATGTAGCCTCTTACAATCATGCACAGAGCATTTACAGTCCATATCCGATCACACATATCTAATTACTAGCACTAATCCATTGACCCTTCTTACATTTCCTAAGTATCTATTTATACATTACAAAAGTGGGCATGAGCGTGGGTAAACCCATGGGCCGACATCCCTTTCCCATTACATTAACCCAAAACCCTAAAAGGGGCCCAAAAGTGGACCAAGATCCCATGATCTCTACTTCGCCTGGCACTCCATCTTTGACAGGCTGTCGAAGTCCCAAAAACGGTCAAATATGACCAAGTGTTCCTCAAAACTTGGTCAAGGGCTAACAGGCCCCCAACACTAACCTGTGACTCATCTTAAGTCACTCAGGTTTGACCAATTCTACTTCAAATTCCTCGAGCTTGGCTCGAGCTGCTTCAACCTTCCATGTTGCTACTGCCTCTTGCTCGATGAACTCCTGGATGAGTGCCTCGTTCACCGACCCTTCTAGGCATTTTTATTTTATATTCACAACCTGTTCAAGTTCTATTCCTTGGCTTTTAACTTCAGCAAACAGTTGGCATGCCTTTTTTTTCACGGTTTGAAGTAACTGAGAGACATCCATTACTTTACTCTGAATCATGTGAATCTATTGTTGGGTTGTGCGTTTCTCTAGAAACCTTTTCATTCTCTCTCCGGGTGACAGGGCCTTCAGCTGCACCTGTAGCTTTTCAGCGTTGTACTTTGCCTATTGGAGTTGTGACTCCAATTTATGAAATTTGGGGTTCTCGGCTAGGTTCTCATAGATCTGTGCACTTCTGCTACTTAACTGTTTTCATTCCTTAGAGAGTGCTTTAATCCTTTCGATGGTGCTCTGGGAAGTTATTTCTCATTGGTCGCACACTTCTTGTGGGGTCTATAGGATTGTCTAAAGCTCTAATTCCACGACTCTTTGTTGAAGTTGTTGAATAACTTCAGAAAGCGTAGTCACTTGGCATTCTATGGGGTACTTTGCATTCTTTTCTAAGCCATTCACAGAGAGAAATGTTTTGTTGACTGCTTCTTCAATCCCAATCTGCTTCGCGACCAATTGCTCTTTCTCTTTTTGAATCTTCACTCTATCTTCTTCAAATTTCACTTGGAGAGTGTCCTTCTCTTTTTGCGCAGCTCGACATTGCTCAATAATTTCCTCTTGTTCTTTCTTTAAGGCCTGGGTGGCCTGCGTTGTTTCTTCCTGTTCCTTCCTAAGCCATACTTCAACCGTGTTAGCAATCTGGTGGAGTTGAACTGGTTTATTTTCTTCTTCTATTGTTCCTTCTGGCAGGGGCATAGAGAAGAAGGCACGTCTATATTAGAGAGATTGCTATACTCTTTAGAGTTCGATCTCAATTCTATTGTACATGGTCTCTTGCTTAACTTCCTTCCTCTCGGTTATCTCTTCTATGGCTTCATTCATAGTTGCGAGGAGAAAACTGAATTCATCTAGAGTGAGTGTAGTCTTCAACTTAGTCACGAGTGCTTTTGATTTCTTCCGGGAGGAAGGTTTCAGAGGTGAAACCTTCCTTTTATTTATGATTTCTACTTCGTCTCATGGCCATTATTCAACTTCCTCTAAGTCTTTGCCATTACCTCCTTTCTCTGGTGTAACAGATGTGGTTCTTACAGATCTGTTGTCTACATCTTGGATATCCTCATCCTTCTTTGTCTATTTTGTTTTCTTTGTCTTACTAGGGCCAGGTGTATTTTGCGCAGCTTCAGGGCTGTCAATGTCGAATACTTCTGCGGGGTCTGCTGGAATAAGGAGGTATGCCGACCATTCCTTGGTGATTTCCTCCAGTTCTTCTTCTATTAGCTTGTAATAGCATTGAAGATGTTCCTTTTTCTCATCAGCGCATGATATTAGATATATAAAATGGTGGTCTGCACTGAACTTTATCAAAGGTTGAAACCTATGTAAAGTATTTGGGGTCATGCGAGGCTCAGACTGGATGGCGAGCTTCAACTAGGTGTAGTAGGTATGAAATACGGCATTGGATTGTCACTGCTTGTTTGTGTCATTCGAGTACCACAGGGTACTGAACTTCATAGCCAGTGGTTCAAAGGGGTCAATGTCAGGGAACTTTTCACCTTCCGATAGCTCCCATGCAACAAAATCTATAAGTATCAAGAGCCAGCTAAAGTGAAATTCATGCCCCTGATCCTAGGCTTCTCTACAATCAATCTCTAGTTGATTCACAAGGTACTTCACCCAGTTCATCTGTAGTCCCTCTACACACTTTCCTGTGAGGTTGACTACAAATCCAGATACTTGCATGGGTCGATTCTTATGTACCAACTTCCCTGTGATCAGTTGACATGCGAGGCGCATTGCACCACTTTCAATAGAATATACCTTGTAGCCTCACATGCCTTTCTCAACATCACCATAGGATTCTTTGATCTTTTGAGCAAAAGCGTGATCCACAGTCTTTCTAGGATAGTAATTGTGGGGATCAGGGCCCTGCATGCTAAGCCCGGTGATCCGATTGATCAGTGCTGGATCAAAAGTTATGCGATGGTTCAACCATAAGTATTGTCCATTGTAACTTGCTAGTATCAGCTTCACACAAGAATTCACCTCCTGGTGTCTGTCGAAGTGCGGTATCTTCATAACGTTGAGTAGAGTAGACTGCGTGAAGTTTATCATCCATTGTTGAGAGATGATATTTGAATTCTTTCCCTTGGTTCTGGTTAGGTACTTGTACGGGGCCAGTGTGTTGTAAACTTTACGATACCCCAGGTTGAAGTCACTAAACTTCAATGCTGCGATCTTGTCGTGATCTGCATGGACTACGCATACTCCTTTTGGTAGGTACACCGTGATTAGAGTGTACTCAAAGTCTCTAGTCACACTATCTCTGTTGATCACACTGCTCAGAGGTGGTATGTAAGTAGGTAGGATGGATGGAACCAACCTCACATTAGCCATATTGTCCTTATGTTTGGTTCTTCTTTCTGGGCTGGCTTGGGATGTTCTTCATCGAGCAGTCGATGGGGAGGCTTGCACTCCTCTCACCAATGATGCCTATAAACCTATAGAAAATCCCTGCTCTGACATGACTCTTTCGACTCTGAGGCTAGAGAGTACCTCTCTTACATATTCTCCAGCTGCACTAAATTCATCAGACATATATGCTCAGGATCAATAGCTCGGGTTCTCAAAGTAACGTAGATACTGTAGTAAGGTAGAGAGTTAGGGCAGAGTGATCACGGTTCATAATTCAAGTATTCTATGGATTCAAATTCACGATTAGCAAAAGTGTCTTTCATGCATGGCATGATGGATTAAGTAAGTAACTATGTAATGAGTTGTTTGCAATGGGTATGGGGCTTCCTTAACACTAGTTCTATCCATTATGGTGTGGTATAATGGTCTGGTGATGAGCCAACAGTGATTTTTTTTCTGTTCCAGGCGAAAGTCAAATGGGTATATCGGCCCACCAGCTATATTGCTTCACCATGGCGAAGTGCCATAGGTCATTATTCAGATATCCTGGTGAAGCTCCCATTTTGTGTTCTGTGATGTTCCATCTGGAATCTCCTGCAACTTTTCAATCTTCGCCCTCTTCTTACTTAACTTTCTATCCTTCTTCCCAGTAATCTTCAACTCGATCTGTGTTTTTCCTTTCTGATTCCTATCTTTTTTTAGCAATTCAGTGTGCGTTGTTGAGATTCTCTCTGGGGTAATAATTTTTCTTTCTATGGGACAGGTGCTTCATTCTTCTGCCAGACTGGTGAAATTCTTTCAGCTTCGACATTGGGGTCTCTAGTGTCAAGGAGCTTCGATCTGTTCTTCATTTCTTCAATCAACTGTGCAATATTCTTAGTCATAAAATCTTTTAATTGTTGTTTCTTCAGTTCCTAAACTTTATCTTCTTCCTTCCGTCTAACTTGATCTCTATCAATCCAAGGTTTTCCAAGTAACATAGTAAATGGGGCGTTGTCCTCAATAAATGTAATAATCTCAAAATCTTCTTCAGTCAAATTTCCATTAACATTTGTAAATATTTGAGTGAGCCTTCCACATAGGTTTACCAATTTTCCTCTGAAGAGTCCTATTCCTCCTAGTGAAGGAATCATGGCAGGCCTCCCTATAGCTTCCCACGTTCTCTCTGTCATGATATTCATCTCTGTTTCCTCATCTAGAACACAATCAATGTCGAAGTCCTCTATCCTTACTTCGATGCATTCCTTTTATTTAAAGATCTCTGATAATCTGACATGTCAATGTTCATTTAGGGTTTCTTTCATCTGAATTAATGCTTTCTATGATTCTTTCTAAGTTTCTTCTATCTCTGGATCTTCCTTAGGGTTCAGATTCATTCCTTCGAGCCTAGCAATCATTCTGGGGCAATCCAATACTTCATGATACAGAGCTTTACAACAAAGACAACTAGGTCCTCCACCAAGGCATTCCCTATCTAGATGTCCCGGTTTTCTACAACTGTAACAAAGGGTTAATCCTCTCTTTCTCTTAAATGATCCCCAACTTCTTCTGTACTATGCACCAGGATCATGGTAGCTAGTCTGCAAAAAATGATTTCTAGTATCCTGCATCCATTTGTTAGTCCAAAAATTCTTTCTATTCATAGGTATAACATATCTATCATTATGCTTATCAAATCTATTCTTATCAAACTTTCTTTCTTCTATTAATGCCCTAGGTTTCAAGCTAGGACCGAATCTATCAAACATACCTATATCCATACTCTAGAAACAAAAAATTCACTTATTTTACTTTCGCAGAGCACAAAGATTTCAAATCTAGAACTTTCTTATCTTTATCAGAGCACAGAGCTTACATATCTTACCTCTTTTCTACAGATCTGACCTCTTTATTTCAAAAATTTCCACTTTTACCTTTCTTAGAGAACCAAGCATTCAGATCTTGCTTCTCTTCTTCAGATCTAATCTTCCTTTCTTCAAATATGACCTTTCTTTCTTGGCACAAAGCTTCACAGGTCAAGTAGAACATTGCGCACTAGGGAAACAGATCTACGCATAGAGATTTCTTTGCAAAAATCTTCTTCTTCTCTAGTTCCCAACAATCATAGTTTCAGGTCCCGGCAATGGAACCATTTGTTGGCACAGGGGAAGACTCCAAGTTCAACACTCAAGAGAGCACTAGCAAAGCCCTAACTACCGACCCTTTCAGCAACACCTATGAAGAAGATGAAGTCTCACCTATGGTAGAGGCAGGTGTGGTTGCAATAATCAGTTGTTTGCAACCTTAGTTGGGACAGAGATCTGTGATTATATCACTTGCAATGCACTTAGCATGAATCATTCTTCAATATTAAAACCTTATTATACTTCACAGATAGCACAGAGCATCGCAACATTCACTTAGATCTAAGATATTTCATCACTTAGCAATAGTAAAATTGATCAGATCCAATAGGTCGGCACTAAGAATATTCATACATATCAGATCTAACATTCATACACATCTAAGAAGCGTAAAGCATAAGTATATCTATCTTAATATATTGAAGCACTTAGAAAAGAAAGAGGTAAACACATTGCACCACAGCACAAAGCACCACACATAGATTTACGTGGTTCACCCCTACCTTGGGGCTACATCCACCAACCCTTCCTCTTTATTAGTGTCTTCAATTGGTTATAGCACAAAGCCACTCAAAACCCTTACTTTGCACTGGACAGAAGATATGCGCAACTCGCTAGATACTTCTTCCTTGCACTTCATCACAAATCCCTTTACAACCTATTACAACAACTTGCACTTAGCTCTGCAGCCTCTTACAATCATGCACAGAGCATTTACAGTCCATATCCAATCACATAGATATAATTACTAGTACTAATCCATCAACCCTTCTTACATTGCCTAAGTATCTATTTATACATTACAAAAGTGGGCCTAAGTGTGGGTAAACCCACGGGCCGACATCCCTTTCCCATTACATTAACTCAAAACCCTAAAAGGGGCCAAAAAGTGGACCGAGATCCCATGATCTCTGCTTGGCCTGGTGCTCCATCTTTGATAGGCTCTCGAAGTCCCAAAAATGGTCAAATATTACCAAGTGTTTCTCAAAACTTGGTCAAGGGCCAACAATCCACGTCACATTTGGTTTCCTATTTTTTAGGGGAGGTTGAGGATCTCATGGAGGGTTGAAATATTTCCTCCTTAAAATCCTTGAGAGATATTTCCTCCCTAAAATCATTAATAGATATTTTCTCCCTAAATATCTTGGAGATCCCATTTTAGTGGATTTGATGAGTGATCCTCTCCATGGTGCTTAAGCCTCCAAATCCTATATAATGAAGGCTTTCCATGGAAAATAATAGGAATATTTGAGGTATCAAACTTATGATCTTGGGAGAAATATTTTGGATATCAAACCTATGATATTGGGAGCATCGTGCAAGGGTTGGATGAGGAGGACTTGGAGAGGTTGCTAGAACTGCATCTACATATTGTAATTGTCTTTTTAATGTTCTCATTAATATATGCTAGTCCTTTTTCCTTCTAGTTTATGTATCTTCACATATGCTTCTCTATTGTATATGAATTTGTTTAATATAGTATGCTAGAGTAGGAGTTTCCTTGTGTCTCTTTGTTGTCTTTGGTTTGCAGGTATCAAGTTGTGTGAACAAGTTTGGAGATCAAGCTCAAATTGGAATAGTGAGGACAAGCACCGAAAATAGGTATGATCACTTTTCCTCCTTCTCTCTTTTCAACTAGTTAAGCAAATCTCAAAGGGATGTTAGTGTCCATTTGCATCTTTATATCTCAATATTAGGGGTCTAGAATCCGAGGGAATATCCACCTATCCACATGGGTATTATTATGTAACACACACACACACACATATATATATATTTCATGTTTTTCATGACACACTTTTGTAGAAATGATCAATTATATTGTGGTCGTCATCATCTAGCGAATTTATTCACAACATCTTGTGTACAAGGCTAGAGGGTTGTACATTTGATCAAAAATATTTCTTATATGGAACATGCCCTAGGTGTGGTGGAATGGAATTACTAAGCAAGTGCATACATGTAAGCGATGAGTATGAATTGGGGAGGAAGGAGGTTTCCTTGCAAAGATTTAAATATGTCGCATATGATATTAATGGAGGATAGGAAAGAAAAATATGGCTTCATGAAGGATTTCATTGAAAAATATGGCTTCATGAAGGATTTCATTGAAAAGACACAACAATATATTCAACATGTGCATGTGGCTCGATGGAAGTAAGATCCTTTTAGAATATGCATAGATACATTTCTCGTTGGCACTGTGTTATTAGTGGTTGATTTTGCTGAGAACTACACCCTTCAACCACAAAATTAGATTCAAATCCAATATTATCACCCAAATAAGGTCAACATAATGGTCCATATCACATACAAGCATGGTGTTGTTCCTGAGTCTGTACTAAGGCTTAAAGTACAGTGTCAAGGCATCCGAAATTGTGATAACGGTAGATACAGAGATTTACTTAACTTTGGTATGGAGATGCTAGTGAAGATTCCTATGTTCTTGTCGTCTGACTTCTAACTATTCTTGGATTGCGATATCTTGCTCAATGGCTGCCCATGAACACTCTAATTCTTCTCGGGTGTTAGCAGTTCTAAGTGTTGTGCTGAAAAGATTTAACGTGATGTTAGTTTGGTCTGAGATTCCGAGTTGGATATTAGGTTGAATTACTGCGGGTGCGGTCATCGCTGAACAGTTAA
>JASDQU010400945.1:23-10824 GCA_032191745.1 Picea mariana | reverse complement strand
ATATAACAATCTTTGTGGGTCAATCCCAACAGGGACACAATTTTACACTTTTAATGAGACTTCTTTTCAAAGGAATAAGTGTTTATGTGGACTTTTTCTACAGCCATGCAAGCAAAAAGATAATCCAAAGAAAACACTTACTAGAGATAGCGAGGACATGAGTAATGTTAAAAGGGACTGGTTGAGCCATGTAAATGAAAAATTGTCTTTGATAGCAATGGGGATAGGAGTGGGTATTGGATTTGGGGGAGTTGTTGCTATGTTCATTGTTTGGGACAAAGCAAAATATTGGGTAGTGGGTTTGTCTTCTTATAATACACAAAAACCCTTTTATGGACTCTATCGATTCCCAACATAGATCAATAAAACTTTGATCATATGTCTTACTATCTTAAAGAGTTTGAGTTTCACTTATCCATATGTCTCATTGTGTTAGTTTATGTAATATCAATGATATTGTGTGAATGTCAATATGTCTCCATATCTTAGTGTATGTACTTAATTATATAGAATTTGAATTTCACTTATTCATATGATTCATTGTATTCATTTATGTAATATCACTTAATGGTTGTGTTTGAATGTGGGTAAGCTACTTTAGGAAGAGATGCAAAATAAAATTCAAAAAATTCTTTCAGTTTTAATTATTTATTAATATTTAAAGATATAAGTCTTTCAATTATATATTAATATTCAAAAATATAATTTTTTGATAATTAATATTCAAAAATATAATTTTTAATTATCAAATGAAGTAAAATTAAAAATCATTTTAAACTTTTATATTAGCATGTTTATTGAAATTTTTAGGCTATTAAAATAATAATAATATTTTTTTTTAATAATGATTTTATTCATGATAAAGAAAATTACATTCAATGGAAAAAATTACATTCAACACTAATATATAGAAAATATAATAATAACATTGAATTATAATAAAATTATATTTTATACTAAAATAACAAATACCAAACATAAATGCATAACCTTTAAAATTATTTTCTAATAAATAAAATAACAAAATTGATGGAGAATGAAACCTTTGAATGATCCATATACATAACATTTCTTAGTTTGTAACAAGTAAATGTTGATGAGATTTGTTTTAGATAATTACTAAATATTGTTTAAAAAGTTGATTGAATTATATTTAAACCATATACATAACATTTCTTAGTTTGTAACAAGTAAATGTTGATGAGATTTGTTTTAGATAATTACTAAATATTATTTAAAAAGTTGATTGAATTATATTTAAACAAGAGGAGGTGCAAAGAGTCCCTGCCGTTAGGGTAGGGATGCCCAATGAAAATTTAAGATTATCCTGTTAAGGATGCAAAAGCTTTGAAATCTAAGGAAATAGATGCAACAACATTCAAAATCTAAGGAATGATTTCATGCTTTGAGTTTTATACAACACAGTTGTAACTTTCACTTAAGTCAAAAACCAAACAAACAACAGGGTTCGTTTGGGATATCAATTCTGCAAAATGTTCTGATTTGAAAGTACCATGAATGAAAAATTTTGAACTCTGACATATATTATTCTGAAAAAATAAATTAAAACACTAATTAACAAGTACAATGTTTCGAGACAAAAGTCGTTTAAGAATGACTATGCCTACCTAAAAAAACCTAGAAAACGAACATGAAGCTCGATAATGTTACAAGATATATGCAAATATATGACGTCTAAACTTAAGACACAGTTACCAATGTCATGGGAAATATTTAACATGTCCTTTTACAAATGTATTAAGTTTTGATGAACAAAATTAAATCAAACCTACAAATGTATTAAGTATTGATGAACAAAATTAAATCAAACCTACAAATGTATTTAGTGATAAGTACGACTTGGAATAACAACCACGTTTTTTCATTGGAAATAGAAGTTGAGTTGATTTCATTGAAGTAAGCTAATTTGATAGCAAACTGATTTATTCTGAAGTAAGCTAATTTGATAGAAAAACTGATTTATTTTGAAGTATTTTTTTAATTTGAACTTGGTCATATTTTCATGTATGGTTATAGGTCTATTATGATCCAAATTTCATGCTAGTTAAAACTTTGTTTGCTCCATTATAGATTAATTGAAATTGTGACTTTTTTAAATAACCTAACCTAATTTGAAGGGAAAAAATACTACTCATTAGACTTCCAATTTCATTTACTATAAGTGTTTAATTGAAAGGTTGTGGGTTTACAAAATCGCCATGATATCCAGCAACGTGTACGTGACATCATCTATGAAACGGTAGCCATCCTCACGAGAAGAGATCTCGTAAACAAAGTGTGACCAGCCATAAATCATGTTCATCTACTATGAAATGGTAGCCATAAATCATGTTCATCTACTATAGAGTCTGGCAGCGATAAATTTTGAGGGAAGAGTTGCTTTTTTTAGACTAAGCGTATATTGTAATTGTAATTCTTTCAAAGCCAATATTTGATTTTCCCAAAATTTCAATAGATTTTTTTGAAAATATATAATATTAAATCAAAATTATAAATTATATGTAATTTAGTGTATATTGTAATTGTAATTCTTTCAAAGGTAATATATTTTGACTTCCAAATTTGTTTTTTTAGTGTATATTGTAATTGTAATTCTTTTAAATGCAATATATTTTGATATTCAAATTTTATTTTTAGAAATGATAACAAAAGCTCGCTGGGTTAGCTTAACTTATGTTATTAAAAAAAACATGCTTTCTTATGCATTGATTTAGGAATTAGTTAAAGGTATTTTTGTTGAAGTTTTAAAAGACAATTTAATCAAAATAAAATACATCGGCCTCTCCTTTCTTTAAATAAACACCAAACAAACTTACCAAGTGTTGGAAGTTCCACCTTAATGGGCTTACTTTTTAAGGAAAATGACAAACCTCAACACTTGTTATTTCTAGGTGGACACGTGAAATACATGAAGGTAATCAGTTGAACACAACACGTTCTCTCCAGGGTTGTGGGAAACAAGGAGACTTCCACTTGGTGTGCATGCATGATGCTCGTGCATCTTCTCCTCTTGGTTTTCATGTATCACACTCACCCGAGTTCGATCCTTCCTCACTTCACTACCAGTTACTCTCCTCTTCACAACCATGCATTCAAGCAAACAACTTCACCGAGTTGCGATGCATGTAATCCTCGACAAGGATGTCACTCACCTGGTTATTGCATTAATAAAACTATGAGACTCTGCCAGAATGATACAGTGATTTTAAAGCAAAGGCAAAGCAAGTTGATGCAGGCATATTTCGTCTTCACAACGAACTCCATTCTCCTTACAGGCTCTAATCAGAAAGTGAGATAGAACTCACGATTCAACTGTTTCATTAATAAAAAAGATTGCATTTATAGCTTGATACTCAAGCCAATTGATTCCTATAATAGTGGATCTGATAACAACAATAGAGGACATAGAGAGTCCAAGTTTATTAACTAATCCTATAATTAACATTTCTCCATTAATATATAACACTTCCCCTTAATGGAGAAATGGATTTCCTACCACACCTAACTGTTTCCTACATTCTTCAAAATTCATCTTTCCAAGAGGTTTGGTAAAGACGTCAGCCACATTATTAGTGGTATTACAATAGATCAAGTCAATTTCCTTTGACTGTATCTTTTCTCTTACAAAATGGTGTTGGATTTCAATATGCTTTGTTCTAGCATGATAAATTGGGTTGTGTGTCAATTTAATAGAACTTTGATTGTCACATTTGAGAACAGTAGGCTTCATTTGCTTATTGCCAATATCTTCAAAAATTCTTCTTAACCAAACAACTTCACACGTAGCATTGCATAGAGCTTTGTACTCAACTTCTGTTGATGACAAAGAAATAGTGGGTTGTTTCTTACTGCTCCATGACACGACCCCCTGTACCTATGTTGAATGCATATCCTGAAGTTGATTTCCTGTCATCAGGATTTCCGGCTCAATCTGAATCAGAGTAACCTGCCAACTCAACATCACAATTATCAGTATACATAATACCAAAATTAACAGTTCCTTTCAGATATTGAAGGACTTTCTTTGCAGCTACCCAGTGGATTTCAAGTGGCTTAGCCATGAACTGACTAAGGATGCTGAATGAATATGCTATGTTTGGTCTGGTAGTAGTGAGATAGTTCAAACTTCCCACCAACTTGCAATACAAAGTACCATTTGCCTCTTTAGTTTCATCAATACTAGATAACTTTTCATTCTGTTCTAAAGGTGTTGACACTGCCTTGCATTCATTCATATTGAATCTTTCTAGTATTTCCCTTGTGTATTTACTTTGAGTGATCATTGTTTTACCATCTTCTCTCCATATTTCCAAACCTAAACAATAATGTATTTCACCAAGATCCTTCATTTCAAACATCTGTGATAATTGAGTTTTAATATCTTCAATAAAGTGAGAAGCACTGCCTGTTATAATCAAATCATCAACATATAAAGATATCAAAGCAACATTCCCATTTTCATCCTTTTTGACATACAAATTATGATCATTTTTGCTTTTCACAAAACCTTTTTGTGCAAAGAATGAATCAATCTTAGTATACCAAGATCTAGGTGCTTGTTTCAAACCATATAGAGCTTTTTTTAGTTTACACACAAGATCCTCTTGTCCTTTCTTTATAAATCCTCCATGTTGAACCAAATAAACTTCTTCTTTTAAATCACCATTCAAAAATGCAAATTTAACATCTAACTGATGTATTTTCCAATTGTGTTGTGTAGTTAATGCAATCATGACTCTAATTGTATTTAACTTAACTATAGGTGCAAAAGTGTCCTCATAATCAATTCCTTCCTTTTGTGAATACCCTTTTGCAACTAATCTAGCCTTGTGTTTGTCAACACTTCCATCTGCATTAAATTTGGTTTTATACAGCCATTTACATCCTATGGAAACTTTGTTTTCAGGAAGTTTTGTTAATTCCTATGTTTCATTCTTCATTATCGATTCATATTCTTCATTCATTGCATTTTTTCATTCCTTATGATCTTTATCTTGTTCATAAGTAATAGGTTCCACAACATTCATTACTTGTGTCATCAATGCATAATCTTTATACCTAGAAGGTACTTGAATTGTTCATGATGACTTCCTTTGAGTTTCACCACTTTCATTTCTTCTGCTATGTGGCGTAAGGTCCTTTCTGGCTGACTCAAGAGTGTCTGTAGTATCCATGCTGCTTCCACTTTGTTCCTGTTCTTGTACCTGCTCCTGTTCATCATCTATCTCAACTTTTACATGAGCATCATTGTCATAAGGAGTATACCAAACATCATTTTTACTTATCTCATCATCTGTATTCTCATGAAAAATCACATCTCTGCTTGAAATCAACTTATGGGCACTAAGATCAAACAACTTGTATGCCTTATGATCATCACAATAACCAATGAATATACACTTAACAGATTTTGCATCAAGTTTTCTTCTCTCATCTTTGGAATATGAGAAAACGCCTTGGAACCAAATATTCTTAAATGACCAACTTCAGGTTTATATCCATAAAGGTCTTCAAAAGGCGTTTTCAGATCTAGAATCTTAGTTGGACTTCTATTTTTCAAATAAGCAACAGTATTAATGGATTCTTCCCAAAAACCATTAGAAATATTTTTACTTTTAAACATGTTGCGAGCACATTCCACTAATGTCATGTTCTTCCTTTCACCTACACCATTTTGCTGTGGTGTATGAGACATGGTGAATTGTTGAATGATCCCATTGTTCTTGCAGTAGCTATCAAAATCTCATGAGGTATGTTCTCCACCTTGATCAGATCTTAGAATCTTGATGCATTTCCCTGTCTGCTTTTCCACCATTGTTTTAAACTCCTTAAAATATTCAAATACATCACTCTTTTTCCTTATAAAATAAGCCCTAGTAAATCTAGATCTGTTATCAACAAATATAAGAAAATACCTTGCATCTCCAAGTGACATGGTTTGCATGGGACCACAGACATCAGTATGTATTAATTCAATTATCTCTCTCTGTTTCTTCTCTTTATGCACTGGAAATTCTTCCCTATGATGTTTACCTAGTGCACAAGCTTCACATTCTATATGCTCATTTTTCAAAACGAGAAGTCCTTCAACCATCAATTTCTTCTGAAGTAGCACTAAGTCATTTTGATTAAGATGTCCATACCTGCGATGCCATAGCTCAACTGTTGACACTGTTGTAGATGTTAATGCTTGATGAGTGCCGCTTGTTACATCAAGCTCATACAAACCTCCAATTCTTGTTCCCGTGGCTATGACTTTATAATGATTCTAAATATCCTTCACAAAACATTTAGACTGCATAAATTCTACATTCAAATTTTGATCAATTATTGTGGAAACAGATATCAAGTTCTTTTTGATGCCTGGAACATACAACACATTATGAATTTGTTTCATTTGCCCATTAGGTAAATTCACACATATTACTCCATATCCCTGAATCTTATGAAATTTGTTATCTCCTAAATATATGTGTGTATCATCTGTGCTCTCATGATATTCATCAAACCATTCTTTGTTACAAGACATATGATTTGAGGCTTCTGAATCTATGAACCATGCACTTTCATCATCAGATTCTACGGATAATGCAACTTTGGAAATAAATAACTTTAGATTCCTAAAACCATCATTGATAGAGGTGTCACTGTTCACATAATTTCCATTATGTTTTCTGAACTTTTGTTTGGATTCATTAGCTTTCCTTTTATAACAATCTTTAGCATGATGGCCAGGTTTCCCACAATAAAAACAATCATCATTTTTCTTATTATGTGCATCAAATTTTGATTGAGTCATACCTCTATTCCTTGGTTGAAACTTGTCTGTTCTGTTTCTGTCCCATGGCTTGCCCCTGTATGGTTGTTTCCCTTTGGCTACTAATGCCAATTCTGAAGTATGAGAGTCCATCTCAAACACCTTCATTCTTACTTCTTCTTGTAGAAGAATCCCTATCAGTTCAGAAAACGTAGGTGGTTGTACTCTACCTCCTAGACTTGAAATAAAGACATGATAATCTCTGATTAACCCTTTTAATGTAATAGTTACCATGTCAGAATTTGAAACCTTCTCACCAATTGCACTTAGCTGGTCACATAAATCTTTAATTCTGGAAACATAGGTGGTAATATTTTCATTTGCTTCCATTTTTATGGACAATAACTTAGTCTTCAAAAACAAAATTATATTTGAGTTTGTAGTTTCATACAAACCTTTCAATATTTCCTAGGTCTCCTTGGACATTTTACAGTCTCTAATGTGTGGAATTATACTGTCCTTGACAGACATCCACAACAATGCTTTAGCCTTCATTTCTTGTTTCTCCCAATCTATACCAGCAACCCCTGTGGGCTTGGTTTCATCTCCTTTTACAATAGCCCACACATTCCATGCTTCAAAAATCGTCAATATCTTAAATTTCCAGTCAATGTAATTATCGCCATCCAGCTTGGATGCTTCATTCAGATAATTTTCTGGGAATGAAGTTGACATTTTTGCAGAAAATCTTTGAACAACTCAAAAAATACCTGGAAATAGCTTTTTAAACGAATTTTACATTCAGCAATTTAATTCAAGTCAGGAAGAGACTTGATTACTTTCACCTCATCAATTTAATTCAGTCAACACGCAGCTTGGAATATGACCTAGAACCCTTCAGAACTTGGTTCTTCCACGCGTAGCAACTTCAAATCGGCTCTCTGTTCTCTCGGACAACAGTGCGGGCTTGTACCTCAGCAAACAGTGAAATGCTATCCGGCAGCGAATTGAAGAAATAGGCAGTGAAATGTAGCCACAATAGCACGGACAGCACATCTCAACAACAACAAAACAACTCCCTCACGCTCACGGTAGTGGCGGCTCTCTCACCTAAGATTTCAGCACTAGAGAGATGGCAGATACTCCAGTCATTGAATAGCTCCAGTAGACGGCTATACTCTTCACACAGGCTCCTCCTATTGAGACAACTCTACACAACACCAATGAACACACAGATAGCGCACAACTAGAGACCGTGCACAGTTAAAGGGATCTTTGATCAAAGGTGTGAGAAATATCGTGAGGAGGGATCTCATGACTCCAGCGAAAGTAGAAACCACTTTGAAAAACGCTCACAATGGCAGTGATGTTCACTCCACACAACACTTACAACAATCGACAGCTCCAACACCAGTCGACGTGCCCTCACACCAGTTGACGACTCTTGCACCAGTCGACGTGCACTCAACAACGATGGTATGGCTCTAATACCAAATTAGAAAGTGAGATAGAACTCATGATTCAACTGTTTCATTAATAAAAAAGATTACATTTATAGCTTGATACTCAAGCCAACTGATTCCTATAATAGTGGATTTGATAACAATTGTTTCATTAATAAAAAAGATTACATTTATAGCTTGATACTCAAGCCAACTGATTCCTATAATAGTGGATTTGATAACAACAGTAGAGGACACGAGGAGTCCAGGTTTATTAACTAATCCTATAATTAGCATTTCTCCATTAATATCTAACATATTTCTACCTCAGCGAGATCCACATGCTTGCTTTTACCTTCTGCCAATTCGTGGTTCTCATATCAGTGCGTGATCAAAGTCTTTTTGGCTCAATAACCACTAGCGAAAGAATCACCTAGGCTTAAATGGGAGTAGGAGGCAGAGCCTTATAAATTTTTAATAAGCTCAGTTAGCGGGCAAGACAAGAGGGACACCGAAGACAAGAGGGACACCCAGGAGAAGAGGAGTAAGCAATCAAGGTTTAATAATAATCCGTTGATCCACTGGAACCATCACCCACGATAAAGATAGAATCTTTGCTAGTTTATTACCACCCAGAAGGGAAATCGAAACGTCGCGGTATTAGATCGATGTCAACTAGCACTGTAAATTTCTTTCCTTCTATTCCATGAATTTGTGTTATAAATATCAATAGAATAAGCATTTAGGATATTCAATTTTGTATCTAATTTTTCATTTACATTTTCAGATAATTAGCGTGTAAAGATGGATGGTTTAACCCTGCAAAATGGTTCCTCCACGACCCAAAATCTAGGCCAAACCATTTTCATTTTGTACATGCTTTTTCGATTTGTTGTGGATATTGGGTAAGTTTAATCCACACTCACAAAATGTAGTAAATATGAAACCAAATTAAAAAGTTTTATCACTTGATTTCTGAAGTTTTGAGAGGATCCTAAAAACAAAAGTATAGATTTTAAAGCATGCTATATATGCATATAAATGAAAATAAAGATATAGATTTTTAACTACAAAGTACGTATATGATTTTAGGTGGGTGTATTGGACACTGCAACCCATTTCTTTCGGAAAACTATAATGACTGCTACATACTCAAAAGTGTCAAAGTTGCATCTATCTGTCCTCTTATAAATCCACTTTAATTTTAGACTAGAAGCAAGCCCATCTCAGTCTGTCGCAGATCATTTGCTTGCTCCTCGGCTTCCTAATAATCATTTATTTGCAGTCGAAAATGGAGAAAGCTTAACACTTGGGTTGTTAAATTATTGGATTATTTTAAGAACAATAGTATAGATTTAAATCAATAGATCTAATAAAAACTATAACTCTGACTCTGACGGTGACAAACAAAATTTTGAATCTCTTAATATTTTACAAATTGATGAGTCTATGTTAATATAGAAAGCATGACTGTTAGAATAAAGCTTACTTTAGTAAGAGATAACTATGACTATTGTAACTGTGAGTTTCTAGGTTTACTATTTTTAGCTAATCAGATCCACTTGAGTCAGTGATCTGCATGCTATATATGTAACCTCCATTTGTTTGTTAAGTAATGAAAACGTTTTGTGTTGTGTGAATTAATTCTTCCAATTTTAATTTGGTATCAGAGCTAAGGAGTTTGCTGCTGCAAAACTCGCTGCCATCCTTGGAGCATCTGTGTGTGGAGTTAAGCATCTGCGTGAGAGTAACGTGCTCACGGTTCGAGATGGAGAAGGGTCGTGATAATTTCCATTGGATTGTGAGTTCTGCTGTGTGGTAAGGAGAGGTCGTGTGGTAAGGAAAATTCGTGAGCAGATCGGTGAATTGAGGCAAGAAGGTCGTGAGCATATCCGTGAGCTCGTTGAAGCGTAAGCATCATCTTTGAGAAGCTTCGAGCATTCAAGCGTGAGCTTTAATAATTCAAGCGTTGAAAGAGGAAGCGTGAGTTTTATGAGTCATTCACGATTTGCATGCATGCATATGTGGAGCATTGAATAAGATTTGCATGCGTTGGATTGTTTGAGAGTGAGGTATAAAGTTTTCTTTTAAATAAAAAAGGGGTATATTTTGAATATTAAAGTGAATGCATGTGTATACGTGAAGTTATAAATCTTTTTATTAAAGTGGGTAAAAGATTTAAGGATGAAGGAAGGTGAAGTGGAAGTTAGTTCACATTCTGAAGTTACACTATACTCCAAAGGACAATGCATCAAGCATGCAATAGATCTCTCCATGAAGTACGATTATCTCACTAAGGAGCTGCCGCATTCAAAGCAAATGGCCATCGAAAATATTTCAGTGTTTGGTATCTCGGTGTGGATAGATATGAAGGAAGAACCACCATAAACAGTCACTGCCCTGCTTTTCTACTTATATATGTATGTGTGGTGTGTTTAAATTTTTGTTTATGTATGTCAGATAGATTATATATGTGTGTGAGAGAGTGTGATTTTATTTGTAATCAAATGATGAAGAACCAATCATTGAATAGAGTAGCATATGTTAAAGCTAGTGGTTCTCGACGTTCTTCGGTGCCAAG
>JASDQU010400941.1:0-10824 GCA_032191745.1 Picea mariana | reverse complement strand
AAGGTATGTTAGTGCATGCACACTTTGTAATATAAGCAAGCCAAGGAACTCCATGTTGGGATTGTATACACCATTATCCCTACCTTCTAGGACATATGAGAGCATTACCATGGATTTCTTGGGAGGTTTTCCAAGGACAAAGAGTGGGAATGACTATTTTCTAATGGCAGTGGATAGATTCATCAAGTTGTTTGTTCTCACTCCTTCTAATAAGACCATCAAAACCTAAGAGACTGTTGAAAATTTCCTTGAGAAGTTATGGATTCAATTTTGTTTTCCCAAATCAATTATTTTAGATAGAGATAATAGGTTTTTGAGTTATTTCTAGACAACGTTACAGAGGAAGTTAAATTAAATATTAGACAAATCCACTCATTCCATACCCAGGTGGATACACAATTGTTGTCAACACAACACTTGTTCATTTATTGAGAGGGAATAATCACAAGCACCCCAAGACATGGGATGAAAGCTTACATTCAACATGTACACAATAGGATAGTTCATTGTTCTACTCACATGAGACCATTTGAAGTTTGTTATGAGTTCCTTCCACGATCACCATTTTACATGGTATATAACAAGCAAGGAATAACAACCCACAAGTAGGAATAGAATGCTGAAAATTTCATAGAAAAGAGTAAAAGGCAAGTGCATAAACAAGTCCAAACACAATTGGAGGAGACGCATACAAAATACAAAGAGAGGCATGGAGAATCTAAGAAAGAGCACAAGTTCCACATTGGAGACAATTTGGTTACATTTGACCAAGGAGATAATGCAAGGGGAAGGAAAAATCTCAAGCCCGTAAGATATGGTTCATTTGAGATACTTTCACAAATAAATATGGCAATGCATTTCAGCTCAATTTTACATCCTAAATAAACATCCTTTTAGTTGTGAATGTGGAGTATATGAAATTTAAAACTCTATGAACCAAGTTTGTTGGATTAAGAAGAGGTTGGTGAGAAACAATTGTTACCAAAGATTAAAGACTAGGTCCCTGAAGCACTCAAAGCAGTGGAAGAGGACAAAGTAATACAAATGAAAATCAGATGTCCAAGAAGGGGAGATATTGAGTATCCCCGGGTCCCTGAAGCACTCAAAGTAGTGGAAGAGGACTTGGTCATACAAAACAAAATCATATATCCAAGAAGGGGAGAAATTGAGTATTTTCATGTTGTACTAGGAGTACAACTTCCAAACAAGGAAAAATTGTATCTGAAAGACAAAATGAGGAAGCTCTTCCCTCGACCCATTTTGGGGGCCAAAAGCCTCAACTAGGGAGGTATGATGCAGGACAATCATCTACATGATTTTTGTTAGATTTTGGGGTTACTCCAAAAGATTTTACACAGTGCTTAAGGGTGTTTCATGTGATGTGGGATGAATGGTAGGTTGACTACCCTTGGTTGTACCATGATGGACATACACATTTAAGATAGCTTACTCATGGATTGCTATACCTTGACCCAATGCTTATGTGTTTCACTTCCATAATAGGTTGGAGATCTATTTGGCTTGGTGACATTCTTCATAAGACATGCACATGGAGGACTTGGTTGCTTGCTTGGAAGAACAACCCATTTGGAGGAGGGGCGTCAAGTCAATCCACTTTAAGAATGTGGGATAGATGAGAAATGCACTAGAGTGAAATAAATCATAAAAGCATAAAATAACCTAAAGTTGAAATGAATTTATTAATTCCTATATCCAATTGACCATTATTGATATGATATTACTCCAATAAATTAGGCAAGCAGGAAATGCTAGTGTAAACAAGAAAACAATGTTGAAGTAAATAAACAACAAATATGACATAAAATAAGGTAAAAAGATCCCAAGGGGTTAGCTCAACCAATTGTCATCAATATGAGTGTGTGTCCACTCTTACCCTTAGCCACCTTTTTATCACTCTAACTCAACTTTTTCATGAGTCTTCTAGAAGTCTCCTAAAATTCACTTTAAGTGAATTATTAATTTCCAAAAAGTCTTAGGAAATTTGAGTGAAAAACCAATAAAAATAATTTTCGTGACTTTGATGCTTTTCCAAAGTTAAAAAATGGGATACAATTAAATTTTGATCTAGGTAATTAATTAATATCCTTAAGCATGCCTCGACACCTTGGCCAATGCTTAGACACCTTCTGAGCTACAAAATTAACACTCCCTCTTAGCGAGGAATGTGTTCTTCACCACCCCCAACTTATCCCTAAAGAAGAAAAACTTGTCTTTCATCAAGGCCTTCGTGAGAATGTTTGTTATAGACCTAAATTGCTCTACACATGCATACATGGCCTTGGCCCTCTTACTTGCATTTTTTGCCAAAGCTCTTCTTAAAAAACCATTTTTTGGAAGATGTATGCGCCCTGCACCATTAATCCCCACGTACATACCCTTGTTGCACCACTACAACTAGCGTACATATGCATGTTGCACCATTACAGCCCATGTATGCTTGCAAAAGTTGCAAAAAATAAAAAGTTGCAAGGAATTCATTGAAATTCATGGGATATTGAAGGTTTCCCAACTAATCCACCTACTATAGCCCGTCACCCAACTGAATAACCATCCTTTTGGAACATAAAAGGAGGTGTTGGGGTTTCATTTCAAGGATAATCATAAGAACAATGAAACTCTGACCAATTTCACATCCCCTCCTTGCCCAAGATATTGTTGCCTTTTGTGAGAAATTGCCTCAGCATACCCTCATCAGCCCCTTCTTCCTCCTTTCAGCCCATTCCCTTTCATAGAAGAGATCAGAAGGTTGAAAGAAGAAGTTCATACAAGGTGCACTTGGAGCATGGTGAGGAGGAACCCAGACCAGGTTCGCGGAATGGTGGCCAACTTAGATTGTAACGGTATAATATTCGTGTTATGAATAAAAGAATCACATTTTCCTATCCCAATTGATGGTGTCTTGAATACTTGTATTGATTTATGCTTGAAATTCTAACATATAACCCTAACTTATATATGGAATAGCATGCTTGTAGTTCTTTGTTTGTCAATCTTTGGATGTAGGTCATCCTTGGGAGGAGACGTGCAGTCAGTGGAACTTCCAAGCACGAGTAGATTATCACCAGATGTGGGATTAGAGGTATAGTTACCTGATCTCCTTTCTCTTTTCTTTCTTTATATTAGTTTTGGTATGTTTGGGGCAGTATTGAGAATTAATTATATTTTAGATGGTTATTCACTCTGCCTACATTTTGAACCCTGATGTTGTTAAAGGGGGGTTATTTCCCGCTAGCAGAACTGGCGGCCATACTGGGGATAGCCTCTAGGGTTTTTTTATGGGATTTTGGGTTGTTTGATTGGTTTGTTTTCCTTTAAAGTTTCTTTTGAGTTTTCAAAGTCTGTCAAGGTATTTTGGTCACCTTCGGGTGCAATACCAGTTGTCCCTACCTTGTAAGATTGTCTGTTATTTCCTTTTTTTGAAGAGATAGAGAGGTGTGCGTTCCCTGTCTTGAGTCGGCCCACGTACATACGCACTTTGCTCAGTAAACAAACTGCGTACATACGCAGGATGCTGATGCAACAACCCACGTCTTTGTTTCAAGAAATTTTTTGTAAAAGAGGAAGCATGCCTCTTTCATGTTCACACTTATGAGGGTTTCTTGGATCAGTTCAAAGTCTTTGTTTATAGCCATAGCCTGGGTTTAGAGTTCAGTTTACTTGTCTTCTTTATTTTCTTGTGTTTACTTTTAAAAGGGTTTTAAGCAAGCTGTTGAATTGTAGATTTGCCTTCTCGGTTTCTTGATTGATTCCCTATGATCCTTAGTGGGCTAGAGATTTGTTTCAGTCTTGTTTTAATCTTCTTTTTACCCCTTTTACTTGATTTGAAAAAAGAAAAAGATTTATTTCAGTTTTTTTTGTAAGACAATTTCAAAAAAATAAAAGATTTCCTTTTCAGTTTGTCTAAGTAGTTAGAGTTAGTTATTTGCAAAAAAGGAAAAAGAGTTTGTTTTTTTTAGTTCTTTCTTGATTTCTTGAAGCATAAGTAGCTTGTATTCAAGCGAAAGTACGTTTTAGGTTTTCTTTGCAAGATCTTGAAAAAGTTAGTTAAAGAAAAGTTGGTTACAAAGAGTTAGTTATAAAACTTTGTTTTTGCATTAGAAGTAATTTTGCTTTCAAGTTTCGTATTTTTCTCCTCTTTTCATCTCTTTATAACATCATGATTTTCACCACCATATCCCTGTGAGTAAATCAAGCCTTTAAAAAGAATGATTAATCTAAAATAAACTATACTTTTTATGTTTGTAGGGTCAACCAACTAGTTTAGGGTTAGGGCCTTGAATTAGGTTGGAGAGGAAACTCCTCAAGGTCGTTAAATCAAACATTGGAGTCTGAGTTAGGGATTGTTTAAGTCCAGTGTCGTAAAATTTATTTGGGACCCCCCTCTAACATAGGGGATAAACATGAGGTCGCGTGAGGAAAGCCAGCAGAGATAACCCCTCCAAATTTGAACTGAACATAATGGGGAACACATATTGAGGATTTGTCTTGAGAGTACTACCGACTACATTTTCCTACAGAGCTTCATAGACCTCAAATCCATTTGATATCCTATGTTGTCTTTCGGATCATTTTCTCTCAATACCCTCGATAGGTTTTAGACTTGTTATCCTGCTCATTGGGATCCATCTAATTGTCCACTGTACCCGCCTGGTGACTGACTACGAGCTGGAAACTTACTTGCCCATATTCTAGGGACTTACACGGGTGACTACGAGGGTATATCACAGTACCTGGGGTAGACGTCGAGTCACGCTTCTCATAGTATACCTGGAGGGTGCTTATGTGTTCGAGTTGCATTTGCACTGGTTAGTTTCTCTAGTGTTGGCTGGCGTAACTGTCCTTCCTACTAAATAGTTGACTGCTTGATTTTCCTTATAGGAATTTTTTTTAGTGTGTGCTTGATGTTTAAACGTTAGTTAAGCCTTACTATGTTGATTTGTCTTCTCACAAAGTGGAAGATCAAGATATTTGTTGGTCGTGAAGGCTTCAGGGCCTACCGCCAGTTGCATTAGAGCCACCTCCGCCACCGTTACGACGAAGACTTGACCAACAAGGGTCGTTTGAAGCGACCAAGCCACAAGAAACTATTCTTGAGCCTGCTCCACGAGGAGACTATTTGACTCCAGAGGAACCTACCGTCTCTGACCTTGGAGCACAAGCTCTTAGGCCATCCAACCCTCCGATCACTAAATTGTCGGCGCTAATCTTAGTACAAGTTTTCCCTCCTGAGGTGACACCTTCTGAGCGCCAGTTATTTTTACAACCGATAATGGAAGCAAATGCTGCTACTTCGTCCAGGAGTCTTCATACTCCCGTTTTGGCTACTACCGCAGGGGGCATCTTTCCTCCTCTCCACCTTTTCCAGTCCGGACCACAGTGGTCTCGACTCCCTCTACTTCGGGAAGTGGTTTGATACCATCATCGGCAGCAACCACTGCTCCTTTTACTCAAAGTGTGACGTGCCCTTCATTCTCATATGGGATGCCCAACTTTGATTTGAACTCGGTTCTTAACTACTCCACCTTACAGACCATAGTTATGGGGGAAGGGAGCTCAAACGCTCCCATGCAAGGGTTTATTGGGGGTGATTCAGTCCCCTTTAATGTTATCCCTTACGTGGGAAGTCATATACCTCCTTCGTCCCCCTCGCTCGGTGGCACTTTCCAGTCATCCATCAGGCCAAATGCTAATTACAGCTTATTTGGAGCAGGCAGTTTAGGACCTTCGTCTTACACAACGTCGATGGGATCTATGTCGTTATATTTGTTCGGCGCATTTGGGAACAATGTTTTTTCTTCGACTGGGGAAAAACTGGTTTTGGGCAACAGAACCCTATGCAAGGTATTATTCCTTCACAAGGAGCGACAACATGAGTTTTCTCCTCTCAGGGACTTTGGAATCCTTGGCAGTGATCAGCTCCCTCGCAAGGGTTGTTGGTTGAGAGCAATCCTTTCCATGCACAATGGAACCTCAGGCAAGGCTCTGTACCTATGCACGTTGGATCGGCTGGGGGCATCCCCTTCCAAAATCCTTGGAACACAACGCAGGGAGCGATCCTCACGCAAGCCATGTCATCCAATTACGGGATTCAGTTGATGATATCCCAACAAATGCAGTTTCCATACATTGGTCAAGGCCGCGATTTCTACCAAAACCCTAGCAAGCAGTCCAACTTTTCCTAGCAACCTGGTGCCAGTCAAACTCTAGGACCCTCTTTTCCTGTACATAATACTCAACCTAAACTACCGTTTTTGGAAATGCTACATCCACCAGACTTGTCGAGACTACTTAACGACCCAATTTTTCATGATCCATGTTGGCCCCCCATGCCAACTAAGTTTCCCTCATATATTCCAAAATTTAAAGGCAAGCTTGGGGAAGATCCAGGTGATCACGTGACAACCTTTCACTTATGGTTCTCATCAAACTCACTGCGAGACGAATCCATCCAGTTGTTCCTTTTTCGACACACTCTTATCGGGGGTGTCGCAAAATGGTATATTGAGCTCGATCGCTCGAGGTATTCTTACTTTAACGACTTGGCGATGGTATTCCTAAACCATTTCCAGTTACCCGTGAGATGCGATGTTGGTACAGAATTGCTAACCAACTTTGAGTAAACCAAGTCCGACCATATCTCGGATCATATCCGAGAATGGTGGCGTCGAAAAAGATTCATTAAGGTCCAGGTCCCTTCATCTTTCTTGCGGGAATGGTTCCTGAAGTCTTTGGTTCCTTGCATCTCCAAGGATGTAGCAACTTTTGGATTGTTTTCAGAAGAGGAGGTGATAATGAGAACGCAACACCTTGAACTGATCTACTCTCAGTCTGGCATGCTCTATGATATTTTTCTAGATGTGCCATGGTCTATCCTCGACAAGGCCAAGCAAAATTTTGGACCCCATGCCGATGGTATTTTGCGCACAGCACAAGGAAACTTCATTCATCTGCTATCAAATCAATTGCAACAATTATCGATACAATAGGCTGTGGCCAGCTAGACCTCGAGTTTGGCTGCTCCCCCTACCCAAAAATCCAACGTACACAGTGTGTAGTAGGCGAACCCTAAGGCCAACCAGCAGCCTGAGGGAAAGAAGAAACAATGGAACAAGAAGGGTAAAGGGGAAAAAAAGGCTACTAACAATGCTGGCGGGGGAAAAACGGAGAAGAGGAATTTGAAGTATCCGTGTAACCTTTGCATGGAAGACCACCCAACTCATTTGTGCCCTTGACTTGAGGATGCTCAGAAGCTATTGGTGCAGCAACAACATGTTGTGTTGATGAACCCATTTCCACAAACCCACCACGTATACCATTAATAACCCGACCACAAATGTTTACATGATGAAAGTCGAGGCTAACATAGTGACCAGGGCCCGACATTAGGAAATGTCAAAATCTGTTGAAAAGGGTAAAGAAGCCACAAACCCATCAATTCCTCTCCAGATTGAGAAGACGGTAGGTGATATGATGACATGCATCCTAAAATGTTCATTCAAGAAAGCTTCTCATAATCCGAACACGAGGGTTTCCCAGAACTACTCCGTTGTAGAAGATTTGACACAAACCCCTTACATGATGTCTGCTTTGGAAGTCCTCCAAAGTTTCCCTTCGCAGAGAAAGGATATGTTATCCACCTTGGGATCAGCAGAGACTTATAACCTGGGAGMAATYGTACTTGATCCAAMTGACTTGAAACCTTGTCTTCCTTACCACGTTGTGTTTCAGATAGTAGTGGCTTACACTATGAAATATTTTACTCGGAACATCTTCCATACAGTGGTTTATGAGGGTGCCTCGACTTGCGTGATGTCGTGCGCATGTTGGAAGGCCATTGGCGAACCCGGTTTGTCTTTGTCGCCTACGTTGCTCATGAAATTCGATGGTCAGTCATTCAAACCACATGGAATCATTCCTTCTTTCCCCGTGCAGTTGGGAGGAAAAACCGTGTGCGTTTATGTGGAAGTGGTCGATGCCCCTCTTGACTAGAACCTTTTTCTAAGAAGGAGTTGGACTTATGCTATGCATGCAGTGGTTGCTACAGTTTTTCAGGGCTTTTGTTTTCTGCACGAGAGTCGGATTGTGACCATTGACCAGTTGTCTTTCTCCCATTCTGACCCTTCATCGGGGGCATCCATGGTCCTGATGATTGATAATCTTCTACCCAACACTTTCAACTTAGGGGTTGGTTTGTGTCCATCATTGATGGGTACTTTTGACTACCCGCCACCTTCTAGCGATGTCAAGCTTATATTGGTTGTCCCCGACCAGCCTAGGGATGAAATATTTCAAGTGTCATTGTTTCGAACGACTTACTTTCACGATATGTGGACTCTTCCTTTCCCATCGGCTTCGATGGAAGGGACAGGGAATCCTAGCATGGCTATGCCCTTGTCCGCAACTGAGGTTGCATACAACATTGTCCACCAAGATTCAGTCGACCTCGATCCAACTCCTGCACAGGATTTAGATCCAGTTCTCAAGTCTATTTGGGCTCAAGGTTCCCTTGCCACTACAGATCCTTTAGACCTGGTCTTGCACTCTAACGAGGTGATTCTTGAGGCATTGACTAGTCCAGACAAACCCTGGGATGATCTTCATCATAGATATTACTTTCTTCTAGATTTAAGGAGAATAGAATCAAGGTAATTTGTTTCAACTGTGAATGGAGATAGGTCTTGTTCTATTAATCCTCTGGCTATGCACGCAGTTTATGCTGAGGGTAATATGGTGAGTATCGCTGAAATGATTCTGATAGATATCTCCAAAACCCTTGGCGTTGTGGAGAATTTTTTAATTGCAGCAGACTGCTCCCCCGAGGAGATTCAAACTTATATTGAGTTATTTAAGGAATTATGTGACATTTTTTCCTGGTCTTATGAGGAAATTCCAGGCACAGATCGAAGAATCATCGAAAATGAAATAACGACTTATCTTGATTCCAAGTCGGTCCGACAGAAGCTTCATCCAATGAATCCTCGAAAAGCAACATCAATTAAGGTTGAAGTAGAAAAACTGCTTAAAGTCGGTTTTAACTACCCTGTACAGTTGACGGAATGGGTGTCAAACCTGGTCCCGGTTAACAAGAAACAAGATACGATTCACGTGTGCATGGAATTTCGTGACTTGAATAAGGCTTGTCCAAAAGATAATTTTCCCACCCCATTCATTGATCACATTGTCGATGAATGCGTTGTTTGTTAGGTCTTTTCATTCATGGATGGTTTCTTGAGATATAACCAGATTCAGATTAAACCCGAAGACCAGCATAAAACAACTTTTATTTGTCCTTGGGCCACGTTCATGTATCGTAAGATGCGTTTTGGCCTGAAAAATGTTGGAGCCACTTTTCAGTGGGCCATGTCGTTTTCTTTTCATGACCTTAGACATATAGTTGAGACATATCTTGATGATATAGCATCACACTCTCGCAAGGGATCTGATCATCCTTCACACCTTCGACTAATCTTTGAATGATGTCACTACTATCGGATTCGCTTGAATCCTAACAAATGAATTTTATGCGTAACGTTGGGTCGTCTCTTAGGTTTCATTGTTTCGAAAATAGGGATCATGGTCAATCCTCTCAAGGTTGAGGAGATAGTTCAATTGCCTCCCCCGTGCACAATGTTAATATTATGGTAGCTTTGAGAGGTATGAACCTCTATTATGACCTATGACGAGACTAGAATCCTCCGAAAAGAAGCAAAGAATTGAAGGAAACCCTAGACAAGTTGTCGGCTGAACAAATATATTTATATTGAATTTATTGATGCCCAAAAGGAGAAGTCGGCCAAGTTAGACTGGCCAGGTTGGCCCCAGTTAGAATGGCTAGTCCACTATAAATATAGGGCACCAGTTTCATTATTTGTCATCTCAGCAGTTGCAGTGAGAGCAATATCTGCGCAGGCAGTTGCAGGCAGCAACAGTTTGGTGCGTAGGTTTTCTGGGAGAGATGGGAAAGTGGTGCGCTAGCTTCTGGGTAGGATGATCTATTCAGTTTAGTTTTTATTCTTTTTCTTGGTGCATTTAGCCTCTCTTGGCTATTGATTGCAGCCAGAATTCTCTTCTCGGTCAAGGTCAAGATGCTCGGAGGGTGGCTTAAGGCCTGTGGTTGGGTGATGAGGGTATCGTCAATGGTTAAACGAGCACAATCCTCTATATTCTAACAGGTTATGGGCCCACACCCCCTTCAGTCAGCCTAAAACGCTGGAAGGAAACATAACCGCTAGGTATTGAGCTCATTGAGGAACTGCCGCTAAGGTTACTAGCAGGAGCAACTTCCAAAGAACTGCAGCTAGGGTTACTAGTAGTAGCAGTTGCAGAAACCCTAATTCTCATATCTGGCACCTTGTGATGGAGCATCTTGCTCAAGGAGAAGATATCCAGATGCGCCCTAACTCAACGCACCTATTGACTTTCTCAGAAGAGAGAAAAGACGCAGTTGAATTTTTGGATCAAGGCATGACCAGTTATCGGTCAACTGAAGACATGTGCGAAACAATCAGTCTCTTACATTACTCAGCACTTACCGAGACAATTGAAGACTATATGTGGATAATCGGCAGTGGAGCTTCCAGGAACATGATGGGAGATCAAGCTAGACTCTCATATCTAAATGAGAGAAAGACATCGTACAAAGTGGAGCTTGGAGACAAAAGCACCTACCCCGTCGAAGGATTTGGACAAGCCTCCATCAAACTGGAATCAGGTAATCATGTTCACTTAAGCAATGTTCTATATGTACCTGGTTTAGAAAAGAATCGTGTATCAATATCATGTTTATAAGACAAAGGAAACAGA
>JASDQU010400937.1:7425-18250 GCA_032191745.1 Picea mariana | reverse complement strand
TTAGTATTTTTGTTAGGGACTACCCCCCTTGGCTTCGCTAGGAGTTGGCCTAGACGGAGGAGTTGAGGATTAGGTGACAGCACCTTAACTCTCACTTGCCCCCAAGGACACACCGAGTGGATTGAAGATTTCTTCCACGTCTCCCAAAGGTGTGTATAAGGCGGCAACAGTACCAACAAGCAAACAAGAGGAAAAAGTGCACTTCTAGGCTAGAAAAAGACAAGAGGGGGTTAGAGATAGCTACCAAACTCCCCCAAGGGGTCTTGAAGTGTTGTGAGTGTCTCTTTGGGGCAGCCAAAACCCTCCAACCAGATCTGATATACCTGTAAAAACAGCAAGCTTTGCTTGCTAGGATGGCTACACACAACCAAATAATGTTAAGGAAACCCTTGCCCTTTTGGAGCAAGAACTTTCCACAATACAAGATATAAAATTTATATGATTTTGACCTATCTAAACAATGATATGCTAGCTGAAAATGAGATGGATGTACATCAATATAGAGAAAAGTTATAGATCTGGATAGTTGGAGTTTGAAAAAGCTTCAAGTGACCCTTCCCTTCTAGGAGTTCCCAATGAAACTTTGGAGATGAACCTGCAATATCCTTTCAAATCCAAGCATACAAGAGACAATACATTGATGTAATGAAAATAAACGACACTTCAATTTAATTCAAACATCAAGATATATAGACTAATAGGCATACACACTACCAAGCCTACTTAGATAACACTTTACCTAAGATCTAGTGTTGCAAGAAATAAGAAACAACATTGAACAATATTACCTCCCATGCATAAGAATAGCAAGCACATGCATTACCCTTCTTGTTGTCCTCCAAAGCTTCCAAATATTATTACCAAAGAAATGATTTTGGAGAGGAATACTCCAAAACCCTAGAGCTAGAATGACAATGAAATGAATAGAGAGAGAGAGGAAAATCAAGTAGCATAACAATAGCTCAAGATATGGTGAGTTGGGGAGGAGAAATGAGATCTATTTATACTTGGAGAGGCAAACTACCTCTCTTGGATTTAAGCCAAGTGTCCACCACCAAGCAAATGAGTAGATCTCAAGGCTAGGGCACACAATTTAGGGTTTGAAAGCTAGATCTAGGGTGTAGAAAAATGTAGGAGGTGTTGGGATCAAGCAAAGAGGTGTGGGAGGCGTTGGGATTGATGCCAAGGAAGGTGAGAGGTCTCAAATAATTAAAAAAAATTATTTGTGGGTTTTCTAGAAGAGGGGGGGCAAAAAAAAAGGGTGAAAATGAAGGAATGGAGGGGGATTAATGAGAAAAAAGGAGTAGGATCACCCTAGGAGGTGATGTGGGGGTTAAAGGGAGTCATAACTCATGAGAGGGGGCCCCAAATAAGTCACAACAACCTCCACCAAGGAAAAACGTCAATCCCCCTAGGGGGCGTGATTTTTGAGTGTAGAAGGTGGGTAAGGGGTTAGAATAGGTTGGGAGGGTTATGTTATGCTTAGGGAGGCTCTCTCTAACCTTTATTCCATCATTTTACATCCTTAAACTCATTATTACAAATTTTACATTTTTGCCATGTTTGGACTTTAGCAATTAAAATTGTTGGTTTAGACTGATTGACACTCCGGGTGGACTAACCCATGGATAAAGTTGTCCGACTTAGCTGAAACTTGGTCCATGGATGTAGGGGGTGCTATTCCATTTCTTTTGAGCACAAATACCCCTATCAAAAGTCCAAGGATCCAATTTTTATAATTATTGCTCAAAAATAATTAATTAATTAAATAATTAAACCTCCAAACTTAGGGAAATTTAATTAAAAATTTATTAATTAAAAAAAACTAATCTAGACTCGACGGAATTCCGCAAAACTTTCTATGATGTCTTGCATGGTCATTTACAATGAATTCTCTATATAGTTACCAAAACATAAGCCCACTGGGACGCCGTTCACCACTTTGGAGGACATATGTAAAGTGTGAGGGAAAAACTCAAGGGAAATCAGTAAGGCTGAAAAACCCACTGATATCCTGAGGATAAAAAACCCTCGGTGAACAGAACTCTCCCAGTGAACCGATCCCAAGGTAACTGACCTAGACATGACTCATGCAGACCGATTACATTATTAACCCAGGCAGGGGTGCGGAAATTCCAATTACAAAATAAAGTGTTGGGCCAAACACAACGCTGTAGAACCAAAGGTCTTCAACCATACATGCGCATCTGACGATGCATCTCTTCATGGCACATGAGTTGACCACCGGTGTTAAATGGGCGGTCAACAGGACCCAACCACAAATTGTCAAACTTGCCATGTTTTCCTGGTTTCTCTCTGCCTTTATCCCATAATAAAACCGTATCCCCAACAATGAAGTCCCTCTGCCTAGCTGACTTGTCAAAATCTTTCTTGATTTTACTCTGATTTTTGCAATTCTGATCATAAGCCCTTCTTCTGTTTTCATCCAACTCTATAATTTGATTGACCCTGTTCTGAACTGCATCCTGTTCTGTGGAAAGATCCTCAACTAATCCATAAGTAGAAAGTCTAAGGTGCACTGACAACCTAGCTTCCAAACCATACACTAACTCAAAAAGACTTTTCCCTGTTGTTGCTTTCTTAGTAATTCTGTCTGCCCATAATGCATGCTTAATTTTACTATCCTAAAATTTCTTATTTTCTCCAACTATTTTCTTAACTATGGTCATTAAATTCTTATTACTTGATTCTGCTTGACCATTTCCTTGGGGATTGTAATGTGATGCATGTGACAAGATAATACCATACTTAAAGCAAAATGAAGACATTTCAGCTGAACAAAAAGCCTTAGCATTATCTGTCACTATTTTTGAAGGCACCCCAAATCTAGTAATAATTCTATCTTCAAGGAATTCCATCACAACCTTTTCAGTTGCTGACTTGGTGGGAATGGCTTCAACCCACTTGGTAAAGTAAGTTGTAGCTGTAATAACCCATGAATACCCATTACTTGAATTATCCTTGAACTTTCCAATGAAGTCCAAACCCCACTGCTGAAAAGGTGCTTCAACCACAACTGGTTGCAAAGGGAGAGCTGCTAACTTTTTATTTCCTGTGAAAAGCTGACAAGGCTCAGACTTTCTACCAAATTGATGCATATCTAAAAAGATTGTGCGCCAATAATATCCTGCTCTAAGGAATTTGTTTTAGCAACAAAGTGTCCACCACAAAACCCACCATGGAATTCATTCACTAGTTTCTTTGATTCATCATTATCCACACATCTAAGGATAACTCTATCAGGATTTTTCCATCCTATTCCATCTCTAGTAAGGACATACTTAGAAGATTTCAACTTTAAAGTCCTTTTCTTGTGACCCACTAGATGACTTGGACAAGTAAGATTCTTAAGATAGAAGATAATATCGGCATACCACTCTTCTTGTTCAAGCTTTAATAAATTAGGAGGGAACTCCTGATCATCATTTTGGAAAATCATACACAAGGCCTTCTCATTACCTTCAGTCGACATTTTTTCTAAACCTTGACCCTTAATCAATTTGGTGGGTTTGATTTCCAAATCATACTCTTCGATTTTAGCAATCCATCTACCCCTTGAGCCTAATCCTTCCGACTGAGATAACACATCTTTAACTGTCGAATTAAGCACATAACCAATCACCCTGGAATATCCAATGAAGACCCTAAAGTGTTTGAGTGACTTCACCAAGGCATATGCTTGTTTCTCATACATGGGATATTTTAATTCTGAATTTTGCAAGGCCCTACTCATATATGCAATAGGTTGATCATGACCTTGATCATTTTTCTGAAGTAACACACCAACAATAGTATCTTCAGAAGAAAAAGAGAAAATCTGAAAGTCCTTAGTATAATCTGGGCTAATAAGGACGGGAGCTTCAGATATGGCAGTTTTAATATCCCAAAAAGCCTTCTTACTTTCATCATTCCATTCAAACTTAAAATCCTTCTTAAGCAACTTATATATATGTTTCACAATTTCAGCATAGTTAGGAATGAACCTATGAACAAAGTTGGTTTGACCTAAGAAGGATTGGAGAGCTTTCTTTGAAACAAACAAGGGTATCTTTCCAATTGCTTCAACTCTCTCTGGGTCTAACTTGACCCCATATTTTGAAATTATGTGGCCCAAGAGTTTACCTTCTATCACCCCAAAGACTAACTTAGTAGGATTTAGAGAAATTCCAAACTCTCTACATCTTTCAAAAACTTGTTTAAGGTAACCAATGTGAGTTTTTCCATCCTTAGAAAAAACTGTCAAATCATCCTGATATATCTCTATTAATTTTCCAATTAATCCCCTAAAGGCATAATCCATAACTCTTTGAAACGTAGCTCCAACATTTGATAAACCAAATGGCATTCTTAAATGTTCAAAGGTTCCCCATGGAGTAGTAAAAGTAGTCTTATGCCTATCTTCCTCCTTAAGTCTTATCTGATTATAACCTAAAAAACCATGAAGCATGGAAATCATTCATGATCATGTTACCTTTTGTAGCAAAGTTTCCATCTTGGGAAGGGGATAGTGGTCTTTTGTGCATGCAATATTCAAGTTTCTGAAATCAATACATAGCCTAATCTTTCCATTCTTCTTCCTAGCAACAACCAAATTTGAACACCATGAAGAATGTCTTGTTTGGGCTATGATTCTTGCTTCTAGCATTTTTTGTAACTCCTGTTGGACCAAAGGAGCTAGATTGGGATTCATTTGTCTCAATGTCTGTCTAAGGGCTTAGTTTCTTCCTTCAAAGGAATCACATGTTGAATTACATCCTCACTATAGACCTTGAGTTCATCATAACTGAAAGCCAAAACATCCCTATATTCCTTTAATAATTTGACAATTTCTTTTCTTTCTTCTATAGGGGTAGTTTTGCCTACCTTTATCATCCTAGGCTCTTTATCACTTCCAATGTTGACCTCCAAGTGATCACATAGTTTTTCTTTTGACTCTTCTTTTCGTTTGTGACCATCTTGTCTATCAAAGTTTTTCTCTTGGGATACAATGCACCTAGGAACTGGATTTAACTTAGTGTCATCTTCAGTATAGTTGCAACCATCCTCTTTTTCATTGACATCAAAATCAGAAAACTCATGCATATGAGTCAAGAATTTAATAACCTGTTTGTCATCATTAAAAATTTGCCAATGATCCATGTTATCTGGAATTGAGGGTCTAAAGATTACTTCCACATAAATATTTTCCTCAATCAAATCATCTGAAAGTTGAAGTGTGGACGCAGCCACTGCAAGTTCATCAGCCTTAGAATTTTGTTCCTTAGGAATAACAATAAGGTTTAAAGCATCAAGATCACCAATGGAGTCCCAAATTGCATTCCTATACCTTTTTAATCTTTCTGACTTGCAAGCAAAATTATTCTTTAGTTGTTGGATGACCAAATCTGAGTCCCCCTTGATATTCAAATTTCAAACATTTGACACCCATATCTTTGCAAATCTCCAAACCAAGCAGCAAGGCCTCATACTCGGCCATATTATTACTTGCATCAAACTCCAATCTATAAAACTATTCCAGCACCTTTTCCTGATCTAGAAAAAGCACCATCAAAATTCATATACCAAACTTTATCAACTCTTCTTGAATTTCTTCCTCTAAAGGCACAATAGAGTTAGATAAAATAACATAATTACCAATCTCATCCTCTCTATACTTTAATTCATTCTTAGGATTCTTGGGATCTTCAACATGATACCTTCTTTCTAACTCTCTATTCAACTTAAAGGTATTTCCATCTGGGGTAGGGATGGTAGCATAAGTTAGATCCATTTTTAGATTACCACCCAAATTTGCAGCTGCTTTTTTAGAAAGCAACATTCCCCAAGCATCAGGAACATCAATGACAACAATATCCATTTCAAACATGATGTTTGGAAAAACTGCTAAGTGTACTTGTAAAGCTTTAATCAATCCATGCACTTTAATCACTTTACTATCCATGGCACAAATGTTATGATAAGGTCTAGATATTCTTAAGTTTAATTGCTCCATTACCTTCTTAGTCATAACATTTGAACTTGCCCCTAAATCTAGCATGCAATTGTGTAATACTTTGTCATTCACAAGCAAAGAAAGGTAGAAAGGCTTATTCTTCTCATTCCCCCTATCCCAATTCTGCAAAATAACTGGTGCGTCTTGGTAAGCCACTGTTGGTTGCCTATCAACAAAACTCTGAGGAGGATCTCTTTATGGTTGTAAGCAATTTCTCCCTTTGAGAAGGGATTTTCATGAGTTCCRAAAGTGGAACCAACATCTTTGCATTACTTAACCAACCACCTAAGTCAATATTCAAATCTGAGTTAACATGCACATTTGACTTAGGAGGAGTTGGAGTTACCTTGGGAATACTAGTTTGACCTTTATCTTGACCTATATTTCCATTCTTTTGGTATGTAATGCCTCTATACTTAGCCATTTCTGAAATCTGTTGGGGTGTGGGCTTGGGCCCAAATTTTTCTGTTGCCTTATCAACAACATTATTCATGTAGCTTGCACTACTTTCTTTTTCAGCAAAATCCATCCAATCATACATGCCAACATTGTATTTCCTAACACACATGTTAACTTGTTCATTTCCTTGATTTCCATAATCATCATCATAACAACCCTCAAGAAAAACTAGACAAGTTACTTCCTCATGAAATTCACCACAAGGCCTACAATAAGGTATGGCTTGATGATCTACCAAGTTGGTGGACTCAAAAGGATTAGGTGGCCTTTGATCATGTGGAGGTGGTCTCTTTGGCCATTTGTCATTTGGCTTATGATGTTGTCTATTATTTTGAGATCTCTCCATAGTAATCAACCTATTTTGCAAAGCATTGATCTGATTGACATGGTTTATTTCCATTTGCTTAATTAATTGGGTCAATTCTTTAATTCCATCACTAGAAGACTCTTGACCCTCAACCTTCTTCTTCTTTTCCTCATTTACCTTTGAAGAAGAACCTCTTGTAAAACCAGAAATGTTGGATTTCCTAGCATCTTTCATATTCTTATCAATTTTTATAGCGAAAGCTTGTGCTAGCTTTAGATCTTGAGGATCCTTATCCCTTAAGGCATACCTCATCTCTCCTTCAAAACCTTCCATATAATAAATGAAGATTGCAGTTTTTGAAGGCATTATGTCAGCATGGAGACCCTTCACTATGTTATTAAACTTAGTGTTAAACTCTTCCACAGTCTCACTCTTTTTTATGACTAGAAGTAAGGGCAGCTAGCTGGAATCTGTGTTCTTTTTGGTCACCCCATCTTTTTCTAAATTCTTCCAATATCTCATCAAGGGTGCTAAACTTGTCTGGATCAAATTCAGTAAACCATTCTGCAACATCTCCTTCTAGTGAATACACAAATAAAGTCATTTTCACATCCTTTTCATCATGACCCCTACAATACTTCAAGACACATAGATTAAAGTTGAGGATGTGTGAATGTGCACTGATTGCATTGTTCCCTTGAAAGCAAGGGAGCTTCTCTATGGATTTATCTGGGATGGCGTGAGGATCTCCTTGGATGGCTGCAAGATTCTAAGGACTAAAAAAGACACTCATGATTACGTTAGGATTATTAGTGGGAGTATTAACAGTTTGTTGATTATTAGTTTGGAACAAGTATTGGATATCAGTGAGTGATTCTTCTCCAAGACTTTCAAGTAGCCTTCTAGGGGCAAGGCGATTTAGCCTCCTCCTATAAACCTTTTCATGTCCAGGAAAAGAATAAATCACTCCTTGTGAAGTGCTCCTAGTAGTATACTTGACAGGTTTGTTCAATGGAGTCGCCACTTGGAAATAAAAAAAACAAAATCAACCAATGCAAGTTCAAAAAATTTTAGGGACTAAAGTTTATTGTTTAGTTCTTAAAAAATAAGTTAAGTCATTTAGACCAAGGATAAAAGACTTATCCCCGACAACGGCGCCAAAGATGTTGCTGTCCTTATACACACTTGCAAATGTGAGGTAAGTCCTACTCACTTAGTGTGTCCTTGGAGGCACAATGCCTAGGATCAAAACCCACACTGTCACTTTGACTTGAACCTCTTCCGTCTAGGCTTACTCCTAGGGAAGCCAAGGGGGGTAGACCCTAGTTACTAAATGAGATTAACGTTTGATTCTAGAAGTCGGTTTTAATTAGTTAGGAGGTTACGGGGAAAGATCTAGCCTATGATGCAAAGGCAACAATGCAATGTGCAACAATCCAATATGACAAGCAAGCCTTTTTCCTAGGGCAACTAAGACTAGTGCCTAAGATTGGGCAAGGGGTCAACTAAAGTGTGAGGGGTTTAGATTACACAAGAGTTACAAACGATTACAATTATATCACAACAAGGTTAGAAACAATTCTACAACTAAATACAAAGATACAAAAAGAATATCCAAAAGTTACATCAAAGTTATGCTAAACACAAGATACAATGGATACAAAGATATTAACTGAATTTGCTTGTATGTGCAGGAAATTAAAGACGCTCAAGGGAAACATTCATCAACATATCAAGCCTAGCATGCTCAACAATAAAGTGTCTCCCAAAGGGATGCTCTACTCTATTGTGACTGCTTTCAATGGCAAACAAGATTACACAAGATCCAACAAGGAAGTGCCTCCAAAGGATGCACAACTTCTTGAGGGACCAAACCACATATATGAACACACCACTTAACAGAAAAAAAAAATGCTTAAAGAAAAGCCTCCCAAGGCACAATTAAGACTACTTAGATATTAATCCACCACACATAAGATAAACTTGCATAAATGTAAATATGAAATGAAGGTTGCTTGCAAGATTAGTTAAGTGCCAACCACAAATGATGTATCAAGTTGATGCCCAAAGTTGAAGTGGATTAAAGAGTTGATTAAGTTGTTAAGTTAAGGGTGAATCCTAGCTAAGTGTCAATCCAATACTCCCCCCGCTTGTACCAAGTAGTTGTTGGGTGCTCAAGAAGTATGGCAACAAGGTCTACCCTACCTCCACAGGTTAGCCCAAGGGAAAAGAGTACTCCCGAAAAGGACGCTGAGTGCCACGAGACTGTCCCCGGCCTACCACCTTCCGTTGCTTCCTCTAGTCCTCGTTTAAATGGCAAAGTTGGGTCAATATAGGTGCCCTATTAAGTCTACTTGATTTTATGCCTATGGACTAAGTTAATTTGAGTTAATAGGTGTGTCAGGGCAAGATATTGCTTCCCAAAAATTGAGTGATAGTGCCAAAACCGAAATTTTAAACTTGCAAAAAATGAAGTTCTAAACCATAAGATATTACTTAAAAAGCATGAAAAGGAACTTAAAAATAGCTTGCAAGAAAAAGAAGTTAAGTTGCCTTAAGCCATCACAATATGCCTATGATATTTGCAATAAGATAAATGCTTAAGAAATAAAACTTGCAAAGTAAAAGAAAACTTAAAGCATGAGATTAAACCTATGCTTCCATGGGCTTAAGCTAGCATTATTGATGTGAAATCTACTTCTAGATGATTTTAATCCATTGAGCATAAACACATTAGAAATAGATAACTAAGCTAGCCATACGATTTTAGGGGTTGGCTAGGCCAACTTCACATCCAAGGTGTAGGCAACTAAAGAATGTAAAAACTTGAAATGAAAAAAACGAAATACAAACCACTTACAATTTCACAAGGTGGAGGCAAGCCTTCCTATTTTGTGCCAAAGGGGGTTGGAAAATAAATAAACTAAACTAGAGCAACCTAGCCACTCAACCTTGTCGTAATGACAAGTGGGCTAAGTCACCTGACACGATGACATGGGACACGGAGGACACGGAAATACGAGTGTCTGATATGTGAAATTTTGACCTCGACAACAGGACACGGAAATACGAGTGTCTGACATGTGAAATTTTGACCTCGACAACAGGACACGGAGGACACGTTTATATATATATATATATCTAAAAAAATTATATATGATTTTTTTTTGAAAATTACACATACAAAAATGAAATTTAGCCATAAAGATTCATATTTTGTTAGAAACTAGAAGCTTTACACGATACAAAACTTTAAAGATGTATGGTGTATCTTGTAACATTAATGATAAATAAATGATAAAATCATGATTCATTATAAATTATAATTTATATAGTATACTGTATAGTGTATGTTGCCGTCCTAATACACACTGGAAAACGTGAGCAAAGTCTAGCTCACTTAGTGTGTCCTTGGAGGCACAATGCCTAGGTTCTCAGTCCACACTGTCACCTTGACTGGAACCTCTTCCTTCTAGGCTTACTCCTAGGGAAGCCAAGGGGGGTAGACCCTAGTTACTAGATTTGATTTAACGTTTAAGGTTCTAGGAGTTGTTTTTAATTTGTTAAAGGCTAAGGGGGAAAACTAGCCTAAGATGCTAAGGCAGCAAATGCAAAGTGCAAGTCTAACTATATGACAATCAACCCTTTCCCTAAGTCAACTATGACTAGTGCCTAAGGTTGGGTAATGGGATCAACTAAATTTGAGGGTGGTTCAATTACAAAGTGTTTGAAAGTAAAATAGATTGAAACTACCCCACGAACCAAAGATTACAATTACTTACAAAAGAATTATAGGTGTTACAATGATTACACAATATACAAATAGACAAGATAGAAAAGATACTTAAAATGTGAAAGCTAAAAGATATTCCATTCAAAATCAATCACATAAGCCAAGCATGCCCCAATAGCACTTACTCTATTGGACTGCTTTCACTGGCAACCACTAAAGCACTCAAGACTCAAGAAGGTGATGCTTCCCCAAGTGGGATACTCAACCCCTTCTTGAATCACACCACAAAAGCAAGTGAACCAAAAGATATACA